>CM043019.1:40561179-40669219 GCA_023690525.1 Holotrichia oblita | reverse complement strand
GTTAGTAGATTGTTTAGCTTTTTTATCCATCTCATTATCCATTTCAGTCCTTTATAATATAGATTGTTCTGTGAACATGATTTCTTAGCCAAAGGTAACCTAAACGTATCTGCATTTCTAAAAGTCCTATCATGAATGTCTTTAGAATAAACAATAAATTTACTCATATATTCCGGTACTATATTGTGTACAATTTTATAAATAAGGATAATATGATTAAAACAAACTCGCTGTTTAACACTGAGCCACTGCAACGTCTCCAGCATTAGCACTATTGGAGTATAGCGATTACAACCCAAAATGATTCGCATTGCCTTGTTTTGTAATTTTTGTAATCTATTTAAATCGCCGTCATTCGCGAGAAACAAAACCGTAGCACAGTATTCAACATGCGCAGCGATAATAGTCGTATATACCATAATTCTAGCCCATTAATTTATTACTTATTCTTCCTAAGAAACCTATCTTTTTTGCTACTTTTTAACAATATAGTCTATGTAATTTTTAAATGAGAGCCTACAGTCAATAATAACACCAAGATACTTTATTTCAGAAACTATTTCAATAACTGCATTACAAACTACAATGTCAACGTCTGGAGAAACTACAGGTCTACTACTACTGCCTTCAATGTGATTATCTTTAGCTTATTTATTTTAAACCACTGCACAATCACCTTTAGGCCACCATTGATTTTGTTTACGGTACGTAGAATGTCATCAACTGCAATACTTATCAGAGTGTCATCTGCAAACAAATTGATCCTACAATCAGCAATCACACTTCCAATGTCGTTCATGTACAATATAAACAGCAATGGTCTAAGCACCGATCCTTGTGGCACACCCGAATTGACTATCCTTGCTTCTGACTCTTTATTCTCATATCTAGTTATTTGGTATCTGTCTGTCAGATAACTTTTTAACCAAGATAGAGCTGTATTATTTATTCCATACCTACTCAGCTTTCTGACTAACCTATTTCTGTCTATCGTTTCGAAAGCTCTCTTCAAATCAAGAAAGACTGCAATCACCTTTTTATTATTTTCTATTTCTTCCTTCCATTCTGCTATTACCATATTTAGAGAGGTTTCACAAGAATGGCCTTTTCTAAATCCTGACATCAGAAAGTATATTATTCTTTTCCAGAAAAGCTTCAAGTTGTTCTTTCGCTAGTAGCCTTTTCCAATGTCGGCAACATATTAATAGGTCTAAACTCCAGACATTTTTTAATGTTATTTACTTTTGGAATCGGCTTCACAATAGCTGTCTTCCACACTGCAGGAAAAACTCCTTCTTGAAAGGATTCATTAATAATGTTTAACAAAGTGTTAATTATGATGGGCAGTGCATCTTTAACCATATTTAGTTCAATACCGTCGGTTGTAGATTTGTTTTTCATTGAATTGATAATTTCTGTTAATTTTCTCATATCAATTGGGCGGAACTTGTCAAAAGAATTTGAAAAATTACATCTTACGCTATTCAGGCTATTGTCATCTTGTACAGTTTTAATACTATCGTGGATATCTTGTATACTATATATGAAAAAGTAATTAAACTTAACAGCAATTTCTTTTAATTCTGTTTTTCTACCAGTTGGAAAATCTATAAGATCAGGATATACAATACTTTTATTATCAATCAGGTTCTTTAAATTTTGCCACATTTTTTTGGTGTCTCCTTTAGCACAATCAATTTCATTTTCGTAAAAACTATTTGTAGTTTCTCTTATTAGGCGAATAATTTTTGCATTTCTTATAATTATTCCAATCAATTGTTCGCTCTGAGACTAATGCTAAAAATGTATATCAAAAAAGCCTTCATAATTGTCTGGTGTGTTATTCTTCTGAACAGGCATCGCTATTAGTTTGATTATGTGAATCAGTTTTTTAGGCGTTAAGTCTGCCTTTACTGGACCAAGTCTCTTTTATTGTATTTTTCAATTGTTTATTGTTACATCCATACTCCTACTAAAACTTTTTTTATTTGGAGATTTTTACAGTTAATTGCCACTGTTAGTGCAAATGTATCTTTGAGTAGAAGGTAAATGTCTGCTTACGCTCAAAGTCCAAAGAAACACAATCATACTGATGTGGGCACGTAGTGAGCCGGCCGATGGTCTTGCAAAGAAAAGCGAGGGATTTCGGTTCACTGGATAAAAGCCATTATTTACCAAAAGCCAGATAAAGGCGCATCCCCGATCAAAAAATCTCATACTGGACTAACAAAAAGTTAATTGCTTTTTCACAATGGCCAAATCTCTACCGAACCTCAGCAAGAGATTTTAGCACCATTACGGCCATATTTGTTGGCAACGGCCCCCTGAGGCATTACCTCAAGAAGAAGGGCAAGGTGCACAGCGCTATATGCCGATTCTGTTCCAAACGTAGTGAAACAGCGGAACACTCCATATGGGACTGCGTAGCGGTGGGCCAAACAAAATACCACCGCTTCGAACAGGCTTAACTAATCCGCCTTTCTCGAAAATCTACGAGAAACTACTAAATAGTCGTATAATGGGATATCTTTCGAAGTATAAATTAATTCCATTAACGCAGTACGGCTTTGTTCCCGGAAGATCAACCCAGCTGGCCATCTACAACGTTCTTGAAAAGCTGTACGATGACCTAGACAAGCGTAAAGATACAATAGGTATTTATTATGATCTGTTGAAAGCATTTGATATGCTGGATCACAACATACTTTTCGCTAAATTAGAGAACATAGGGATAAGGGACACCGTTCTCCGGCTATTTCAATCTTATTTAGTTGGAAGACAACAGCAAGTGTTCATAGATGGCATACTTGAAAACGAGACTCGCGTCTTCGCGTCACCTACGAGCAAAATTGTACGAGGCGTACCACAAGGTTCAATACTTGGCCCAACATTGTTTGTAATATATACGATGAATCTCTCTGAACGCATAAATAGTGTACCTGTTTTTTCAATTTGCCGATGATACTTGGTATGTGGTCACCTCGGACGTTTTTCCGACTACATCGGTGCCGGGCACAAAAATTAATTCGAGTTTATTGAGTACTGTGAAGACAATAACTTATTAATAAATGACTCTAAAACTGTGGTAGTACACTTTCACAATAAAAGACCAGAAAATATTTATGTCGGCTTAAATGGTAAGTGTGAGCTAATGGCTTGCCTACCCAAGCATCATGTAAACCTCTATTTAGCAAGCTCAATCTTTTGCCGCTTCCATGTTTGTATATATGATAATCGGTCGAGATTCTTAAAGAATGGTGATGTATATTCAGCAATGTCTACTAGGAGCTCTAAATTATTACGTATTCCAGCACATAAAACATCACAGTCTTGAATACAGAGCGATTAAAGCTTTTAATAAACTGTCACCTACTCTTAAAAGTATTACAAATCGGGAAGCGTTCAGGATGTCAGTCAGAGATTATATCATGGACAGATGCTTCTATACTTTCTCTGATTTTATAATATACAGACCTAATCACTGCAAAGTCAACGGCGGGGAGGTACATGCACTCCTACGTTCTCCCACTATACCAAACAGAGAAGCGTAGCGTTAGGGTTAGACGGGTTAGACTGATCAGTATTATTAAAAGAGCAAGTGTGTGGTTGATAAGTCTCTATTAAATACATATTTCTGTAAAAATGCCGCGTTACACTGTGGAGGAAAGGACTGAGATTATGCGGTGGTATCACGCTGGCAATTCTTTCCAAAGGGTATGCGACATGTTTGCAGCTAAATATCCCAACAGGCCTATTCCTAATAAAGTCACCGTTTTTAAATTAAAAAAGAAAATTGATAGCATTGGTTCTGTAGAAAACATAAAAACGTCATTTCCAACTCGCAGAATTCCTCTCGATACGTCCGTTTTGGTGTGTGCTGCAGTTGAAATGAATTCTAATATGTCATCTGGTTTTATTAGTAATGATTTTGCTATATCTCGTTCTTCCGTCCAGCGAATTCTTAAAGCAAACGGTTATCATAACTATAAATATTCTAAACACCAAGAATTATTTCACGGCGATGCATTTAAGCGTATGGAATTTTGTGAAAGACTAAACGATCTAATTAATCAGGATGATAATTTGGTGAAGAATATCCTTTTTACAGACGAGTCTTCTTTTCCGCTGATTAGAAGTCACAATTCATCCGTGACAACATACTGGTCCAAGGAAAATGAGCACAGGTATTTAAGGTCATCTAGCCAGCAACAGGACAAAATAAATGTTTGGGCAGGTTTGTTAAACAATCATATTATTGGGCCTCTCTTTATCAATGGAAATTTGAACGCAAATACATATTTAAAATTACTCAACACCCACATTCTTCCAACTGTGCGGCAACTTCCCGACATAGATATCCAGAATATTTACTTCCAGCAAGATGGTTGTCCCGCTCATAATGCAGTGGTCGTCCGAAATTATTTAACTGAGCAATTTCATGATCGATGGATCGGAACTCATTCCGACAATATTAAATGGCCACCATGTTCACCCGATTTATCCCCCCTCGATTTCTTTTACTGGGGTTATTTAAAAGAATCAATCTATGGCAATGAGAACGTTAGACCTGTCAATTTAGAGCAGTTACGAAATAACATTGTTCATATTTCTAACAATATTAGCCCAGAAGTATTAGAGAATGTCAGGCTGAATTATTACCATAGATTGGGATATTGCTTAGCAAAGAATGGAGACATATTTGAACCTTTTATTTAAGACATTCAAGTTTATTTCATTCACGAGTATTATTAACCATTATTTTAATTTAGTTTTTTAATTTATTTACTAAGAATTAGTGATTATTTGTCTCTCATTAAACTTACTATTTCTTTATGAAAGTTTTGCCCTTTATTAGCGAAAAAAAAATTAAAAAAATAAAACCGGCTAACGGCCATAGCCTCCAGATTTTATAGCAGTTCAAGCAAAAAATAGACAGACGTAATGAATTATAACCGAATGCACACAAATGTAGGCACAGCTCGACCAGAATGCCGTGGCAGTGATCTATTATTCCTGTCCGACTTCAGCACAACTGCCACGGGTTTCTGATCGACCTGTACCTGATACTTAAGTACATAATGTGACTTTTTAAATTGTAAACTTTTCTAATAGTTAATATTCTGAAAATGTCTAACATTCAGTATTAAAAGTTAAAAAGAAAGTTAATAAACAGTACGTCGATCTGCAGCAAGAAGTTTATTCTCATAAACTTGGCGTATGTTATTTAAAAAGGCCTAAATATTTCTATTTAATAAAAGATTTCTTGTCATTTATAAAAGGGTTTTCATAAAGGGCCTCTATTGTAACGAATTAATAAAAGCAGCAATATTACCGTTTGAGGAAATAATTTAATTAGACTCAACGGAGTAGCTTACTACTCTATATTCAAATTTTACCGTTTCTCATCGAACATCATCGTTAAACTTCTGAAGAATTGATTAGGTACCACGATAGCGAAAGTAATTTGACTACTAATGTTAATGGTACGATATCGATTTCCTTCAAGGCTGAAAAAAAAATGTAAATGATCCCGGATATGCGGGGAAGTTCATCCTAAAAGTAGGAAACTTGCAAACTCTTGTATAACAGAGGCTCTTATTAGAAGTTGCGCGGATGCTTATCAACTTTATTGTCGATCAGTCAACCGTGAAGTTATTGCATATGTAAATGTCAAAAGTTTTTATTTGTTTTCTCTCTCGATAATTTATGGACTGTCATTTTGTTTATCGCGCAATTTGAGCCTGTTCGGAAAGAAAACTTGTATTGTACAGTCAGAATACCTAATAGGTAGTTTTTAGTCAGATGGCTTTCCAAAAATTAGGTTTGGATTATTTTTATTTCATTATTTTCAATTACATGCAATGGATTACAATGGATTTGACAAAGTACGGCATTAAATAATTTTAACTTAAAACGATAAGTCTAAAGGGAATAACGACGTAAGCCACTTTTTCAGAGTTGCCAAACTAAATATTTGCTTGAAACATTTATAGTAATTTGGCATAATATCAATCATTCCCTATACAGGGTGATTGTAAATTCAGGGCCAGTGAAATTACAGGAATGTTGAGAGCAATAGAAAATATTTTATATATGAAAGTGTTGCCGTTACATATTTCAAGTATTTTAGGAGTACAAACTCGTAAAGTCAACTTCCCGTTGAACCGGAAATTTAGTCGTTTTCGACTTTTCTTATGGAACACCCTGTAGTTTATTAAACAAATCAATATATCATTTAATTGTCTATAAAAAACTATTAAACATTTATAGGCTTAAAGTTATTAATTGACGAGATATTTACGTGTTTACGCCTCCTTTTTACATACATTGTAACTATTAGAGTAAGAGGTTATTTTCGATTTTTGTGTCCAGTACTTTTTAAGTCAACAATATTATCGTTACACTTTATTAGACGAATGTGGTCCTATTAACCATATACATACATATTTATACTTTTACACTTTTTTGGTACAAACTGTTTTTGAGTTGCTCCATTTATTATGTACCCTTCTGGAGTGCAAATTGCGGACAATTCTCCCTCATATTTATAGGATTTAGGGGACGCTACTGGGGAAGTACCACTCTCCTCTCAAAAGGAGAAACGATTTCCTCGAAGTGGTTTCAGATAGATTTTAAGATGTTCCTCAATTTAAAATGCCTGTCTTTATTAATAGCTGGATCTTCATCTTTTGATAAATAAAAAAGAAATCAACGTAATAGCTAATCTGTCACGCTTCGTTGTTTCCTGAATGTGTCATTACTTGACCAATCTAGACATATTTTCAGCAACTAATTTATGCCCATTACTGTTAGAATACCCAATTTTTGTCTGTTCGATAGTATATTTCCATAAACGCGACAATGAATGACGATTAACAACTCGTGACGTAAAATATTGAGTGAAAATCGATTTGTCTCTGTTATCATGATCGGTGACAAACTATATATAAGTCTTGCATATAAATACATTTGACAGGTCCAACATTTACACTTTTAGACTAACTTGTCCGGAAAATTCATTTCCAGTCTCGCTGTCCTGACATGATACTTCATCAAGTATGTACCTCATGCTCAATTTTGGAGGGCAACTAGAATTCTTTTACGCCTACAAATGAATCAAATTAAAGATTACAATTTTCTGAAGTTGATAGAGCTTACTAGTACCACAAGATTTCTTATTTATTTAGTTTTTATCGTGCATAATTACCATGATTATAACACTTTTATAGTATCCAACTATTTTGTTGGATGTTCCTAATACATAAAATTATTAGAATTGTGTACCTATAATCTCAAAGATGACAACCATGCAAACATGTGATCTCTCTCAGTTCCAACGTTAAATATTCACACTGGAGTTGCAAAGAAGTATAAACTGCGTTGATGTTAAAAATGAAATGTCAGTGAAGGAAATATTTAAAATGAAATCGGGAAAATTCGCTACAGATGATGGAGTATTCGGGAGAGATAAAAACAAGCAAGAAATTAAAAATTCAAATATCGCAATATAAATGCATACATTTAAATTGTCAAATATTTTCGCGTCAGTTGTAGGCATTACTTGCGATGTAAACAATTTCAGGAAGAAGAAAAATATAAACAAGTAAATATCTGCGCAGGTTAACGTAAACGTCAACTCATATATGTACGTATATACTGGCTTTAGATGTCTTTAATGCGCACATTAATACCTGTTAAAGAGAAAAAAATAAATTTATTGTAAAGTTTAGTCAAAACTCTTAAAAATTTATTGCAAAATTATCAGAAAACTTGTAGTTTTATACATATCATTACTTAAATATCTTCAAAATACCGGGAAAAGTTTATTCTCACAAACTCGGTCTCTCGAAGAGGTTATTTACGTCTATAAAACTTCGTGCAAAGGAAACCTTCTCGACGTCAGAAAGTTCTCGTTTTCCTATTTTTTCCTCATTTTAGTCTGAGATTATCATAAAATTTGCGTAAATATATTCTAGCTAGCCGTTCCTTTTCTCCCGAAGTAACGTAGCTCGCTATCTCCCATTAAATAAAATTATAAAACCATTCCTTTCGCATGAACTTACATAAATAATAAGAAGGAAACAAAGAGAGGAAAGAATGAGTGGACCCGTAAACATATAAAGTTGTTATAAAAGTTCGTGTACGGAGAACATACATACATATGACTGCGTATAAGAATTCTACTGCATCAGCATAATCGATGGCCTTCCTCTTCTATTACGACGGCGAACAGAAGAATGCTATTTGCGCTATGGAAGGAGTGAAAAGAAGCGTCCTACCGTCTACGATGAAATCTAGGCTCCAGTATTGTACTTACACACTGAGAATTTACGTACAGTAGGAAACTTCAGTGTGAAATTCGGTCCAGCATTCGAAAAATTTTATTTAAAGTTTTCCATCACGTACCATCCGAAACTTTCTTATGCACAAACTTCATTAAAAATTCATCTCGCACGTGTAGAGATGTGTCGAGAGATTGAAAAGTACAGAACTCTTCCGGTAAAGTGCCTTCACTTGGAGAAAAGATTCCTTCGTACTGAAAAAGTTTACTTACGTCTACATAATGCAGCGAGTACAATACCTCTTTTCAACTGTTTAAAAAGAAAAAAGTTTGATGTTTTCGAACTATATATAAATTAAATAGAATTATTTCCAAGTCATTCTTTTAGTAGGAGTACAATATTTAATTTATTCCATTTTTTTGCTATACAATAGACTTCTTTGACTGTTATTTCACAACCATACATATTAATAAAGTATTATATTGATCAAACTAAACAATACTGAAAGAAAAGCGGATAATATTATAAAACAACTCGATAGTCGCAGAGGTACGAGGTTTCTGACGGCGAGGTAATGCTGCAACAAAGCTATGAAAACATATTACACACTAAAATACACAGCAACAGCTGCAGCGATAATGTACGAAATAACACAGGTTAGGAAACCGCTGCAGCTGCATCCACTACAGATAAAAAGAAAATAATTTATTCTAGTGTAGTGGTATTATTACGTGTCGTTAATTTTCTTTCTAAAAACATCTTTAAAGCAAAAAATCTATTTGTAACTCGAAAGGATTACTTGTTAGAAAGCTTTAAATGTATGTCGCCCGTGGAAAACCATGGACGAAATCAGATTAAAACTTCTCGACCGCATGGACGCACATACCTATTATAGTCAGCACACACTGAGGAAAGATTAAAGTATTACGGAATGAATATTGTAACCTACATCTTAATGGCCAACAATTTCTAAATTATGAAAGTAAAATTAAAGCATCAACATTAAAATTGGGAACGAACGAAATAAAATTAAACATATCAAACTTAATATAATATACAAACGCTTGCCACCCTTGCTGCTTTCGGTAAATATTTTATTTTTCCTATACAGCATGAAGAGATTTTAGTATATGCCGGTTATTCATTGTTATAAAAACTTAACCTCGCAGTGCACTAAATACACACACGGAAACTTTTATTCATACCATCTGAAGTTTGTAATCGCAAAAAATAATTTCTGAAGCAAGAGAAGTAACGAAGGCTTTCACGGTTCGAGTCTCTCTTCTATGAAAACTAAAATATGTTAAAATTGAACTTCTCCAGAATGATTATAGCTCGAGCAACATTTATCCGCGAATCCCTAAGGAAAAACTTTTAAACAAAATCTTCCAATTTTTTTCTTCGCCCAAGGACAAACGTCATGCACTCTCCTATAGTGGCATTTATAAAATTTCCTGCAATTCTGGTCCAGTATACATAGGTATGAAACCAAACGGCCAATTCTAATTAGAATTAAACAAGACCACCGGTATGTTAAGACATATTCTTCAGCACATTCAGTCTTAGCTGAACATTTTCCCGACACAGGCCACAAAATTTCTTTTGATCAGAAATCTGTGGTAAGCAAGCCACAACACTACTTTCCCCGAAAGGTAAGAAAAGCAATCGAAATTCAGAAACATACCCTGAATCTCTGTGATGGTGGTTACCCACTCGCCAGTATTTGGAAACCCATCCTTTCCTCTTCATTAGCCCGTGCTCACTGAACCGCTTCACTGTACTGTTGTATAAATATCTCGGCACATCTACTTTTCCTCGACAGAAGGTTTTCGCCACTAACGTGATTTACACGTTGAGTTACCGTGACCTTTAAACTCCCCATACCCATTCCTACCGCTGAAGAATCCATTTATATTAATGGCGAAATATTGAGTGTAGTAGATTTTGTATCTTTTGAACTTTTATTTTAAATTGTTTTTGTTGTGTCGATGCTGGCACATAAGTTTGTTCACAATTTTTCGAAGGAGGCTTTCCAAATTATTTGTTATCAATATTAAACTCTTAACTGAAATTTAATTTTTATGCAAAATTATTAATTATGTAATCAAAAAATAAATTTAGAGTGACAGTAAAAAGCTATTGTGAACAGTTGTCACTGTAATAATTACTTTAGTTTTATTCTATACTTAATTGTAAGTGCTAAAACAAACTGGGCTATTTCACGTCCCTATGCGCAAATTAGATTGCGTTGAGATAAACAGCGCAATTATAAATTACAAACAGTACAAACCTTAACTTCCGAAGATACATCAACAGTAAAGTAGAACCACGCGAAGCATTTATTAAGTCTTGGTGACCGCAAATTACGTTAGCAATTGCGTTCTAGAGTTGCCAGATATAAATGGAGTACATTTTGAACAACATACGTATTTTTTTTAGTTGAATAGCTTTTATATCTTTATATTTCGCATTCGTATTAAAGTTAGTTTGAGAAAATAAACCTTCAGGGCTTTAAGGTGTGGTAAACTTTCGTAAAAAATTTTATTTCATCTACGAAAACAACAGCTAAAGGCAATTTTATTTTGATATGGAAGATCGTCAGAGTGTATGGGAAATGTCAAAAATAACGTGTATCGCGAAACGTTGAAATTTAAATGAAAATAGCATGTACACATGTAGATTGAAAATATAATTTTATGGGAAATATGTAAGATGTCAATTACATCTACTTGTGACAGAGTTGGAATCAACAAGCAGCGTCTTTTAAACGGTGAAAAACACTTAGGAAAACACCCTTCTCAAAAAAAAAGATTAATTAATTTAGCAATAGCTTAAATGAAATACGGTAGAGTTTCTCCAAAAAATGCACACTGAATATCGTAATAACCAGACCTCTTAGTACAGTGACCTTCAAAGGTATCCGGCCACGACTAGATAGAGAAATACCTCGCGCTCAATATTTTATTCCAAAGAGCTGCAGGGCTAGCTTACTACCTGCTGAGTGTAACCATAATTTGTCGCTCTTACAATAACATTGCATTGTATAAACGCATATACGTAGACATAGCATAAATTAAAACATTACAATTACGAAATTCAATCTTCTGTGGCGTTATGTGTGTGAGTAGCCAGTGAAATAGTTGTTCTATATTACAAATATTTTTCGAATTGTCCGTTTTAGTACAAATTAACAAATAAAGGTATACTGCATATTATATGACTCCTTTATTGAAATGTAAATCATTCAACCTGTTATGAAGAGCATTGATTGAGACCCTGTCAACTACTGTCAACATACCCAGCTGCTAGTCATTACCTTACGATCTGTCTGATACAAATCATTTTAATTATTAATTGTATAAAGTCAGATAGTAATCGTTTTAATTATTTATTAAAATAGTACAGTCGAATATAAAATTATGTATATAAATAATACCCTGTATGAATAATGGCCAGTATGTATAATTACTAGCATGGATAATGACCAGTATGTATAACGACCAGTATGAATAATGACCAGTATGAATAATGAGCAGTATGAATAATGAGCAGTATGTATAATGGCCAGTATGAATAATGACGAGTTTAAATAATAATCTGTATAAATAATAACGAAATTGACAAATGTCACTACATTTTGACGCTTGATAATGTCACTCATTTATTGAATGCATAAAAATAGTATAATTTTACTACAGGGTGTTCCATTTAAATAAGATGCGAAAATAATGCATTTGTGTTTTGAATCGCCCTGTATACTGTTTTCGCAATATTGGCAAAATATAACTTTGCTATAAACTGTAACAATACACAAAAGTTATTCCAGTACAAAAAGAGTTTCAAGCTGTTTCGTGTCGAATACACAGGACGTTGAACACGCAATGATTTTCAGACAAAATTGACCATAATAAACTATAATAAATGCCGATTGTGTTAGGAGCATAGTAAGACGACGGAACATATTATGTGCAACTGCGGGGCGGGGGCTCGTGAAAGGCACCACAGCCTCGAACAAACGCACGTAGAACCGGATGACATTAGAACCATACCCCCCCAAGAAAATCCTAAACTTCGTCAGAAGTGTGGAGAACAATTGGAACTAAAAGATTAAAGATACTCCCAATAGATCTTATAGGTCGCAATGAAGAAAGACAGCATTGCCTACACAACCCACTACTAATCTAGTCTAATCTCTGTGCTAATCAATGGTGGAAAAATTAAATCGATAATCATATCAGAAACAAAAAGAGCACATGACAAAACACTGTATGGGAACAAATTGATCAAGCGAAGCAGTTCAAGTATTTAGAGCAGTTATTAGAGAGAATTGTAAATTGGACAAGAAAGAGAGGGAATAACAGAAGTAGTGAAAACAAGTGATCAGCGCAACAATCACTTACACTTATAGTAGCGACACCTGAACGCTAACAGGGCAAGCCTAATAGAGACAAAGTAACAGCTAAATTATTTTAAACCAATAATGACACCCAGCATTACGACCATGACAGAACATCGAACTCGAATTAATTTTGAATTTATTTACGACCTATTTAATTTAGAATGCACATAGTCGTCCACGGAAGTCTTTTCAGCCCATTATAAGTACTTTTGTGTTGTCCTATCCTATATTTAAAAATTAAGCATGAACTTAAAAAATAAAAAAGATGAAACAATGTCCACATGTATATCTATTGAAGAGCAGAAGCATAAATATTTTTAATTAATAAATTTCATAATTTAATTAATAAAAACTATACTAACAGTGCGGCAATGAATAAAAAATATTTACATTATTCTGCAGGCTTCATGTTAATATTTTTTACGCTCTTCCTGCACATTTTTATATAAACTTCATGTGATTAATTATTTCAATATCGATTTTTTTCCTGTATCGGTGAAAAAAAGCGTAGAACCCTTTTTACGAGCGATGGTGGTATAATGAAGCGAAAAACAATTTTTTCAACGTTGCACGCCGCTAACCGTTGGCGCGTCAATATAAAAGATAAAATTTATTATTTATCAAACATGTCCAACGAAAAAGCGTTTAAAATATAAACAAAAGACGGAGGTATTCCGGATGATTAATAGTCCGTAGGACTATGTGCTTCTGATAATAAACTTCCAGCCGGTACGTAGCGAAATGAATCTTCTGTTTTTAGAAAATGGGAAAATAAAAATATGCTGAGAAACCGATGCTGTAATTGTAATTCTTGTTATAACTGTGTTAGTTATTATTGTGTTAAAATTATGTTTTCTGATTGTTATATAACTGTTGTATATATAAAGTTGTTGCCGTTATTGTTGCTACATATTGGTACAATAAATCAAGTGAAAATTCCAATTTTCTATTTTATATTATCACAAATCAATACTCAACGTCAGCTACAGTTATTTTCAAACAAAAATAATCATTGGGTGTTGTCTAGGATGAGCAATATCCGACGCGGATCTGTATTCCTATATCGCGTTAGTAAAATAACCCCCGGCAATATTACACAAGATTCTTATATTAGCTTTGACTTTCCATTAAAGTACCTGCAAATGTTAAATAATAGTGTATAAATTCTCTTAAGAAAATTAGAAATACAAGAACAACTTTTAAACAACTAACAACTTCTCCACTACAAAAGCAAATTTTAAACTCCAACTGTTTTACTTTCCAACACAATCTCCCCGTGACTTTATACATTTATGGCAACTGACCTACATACATTGCATCGTAATCATTTCAGAACATATCGCCAAAGACCTCAGAAACCTTTTGAGAAAGCCGGCAGCATGATCAAAAAACCAGCATGTTTATGAAATTTTACTAGTAGATTTGTATGTAAGGGTCATGGTCGATAATCAGTAATCACTGTTTCTCTTCTATGTAGATCGTGAAAATACATATATCCACGTTTCATCCTAAAACAATTTCATCAATTTATAGTATAGGTAGACTATGAAAGTTCTGACGTAACAACACACAAAATCACATCTTATAAGACCTAAACACCTGGATGAAAAATATATCAAAATTCCAAAGGTTTACACATCAAATTCTATGAGAAATGTGTGTGTGTATCGTATTAAAAATGACCAATTGATACATTAGGAATGTAATTCGATATTGCTCAACTTGATATACCTACATATATGAAAGAATTTCCCAAGAATTCAGTCTTAAAACTTATTTTGTAAAGTACCATCAAAAGATATTTTGTTTAAGAAGTCATAAATCTTATTTTAAAGTGGGTGAAGTAAATAATGAAACTATGTGGAATATAATAAGCACCAAAACTTTTCAAAAAATATAATTTGGACGGATGATTGTAATATTTTAACAACTATTTACCACAAAGACAGAATAGCATTGAGTGATTGAAAATCTTCACAGAAAGTGATAGCTACGAAGTTAATGGTGTAATATATTCTAAAGAACAAAATTCTGAAACCATACAGTTGCTGTTTGCTTAAATATAACAGAATCATTGCACCTGTATGGTGCTGCAGTTCATAACATGCCAATGTATTCCATCTAAAAGATATAGATAAAAAAAGTCACATTCTCCTTCTACAGAGAATTCCAGCATTCCTGCATCGTATCACCAGCCATTTCATTCATTTCGATTCCAAATTCATGGAAATTCTTAAATCTAAGCAAGTTTTCGAGAGCATCCACTACCCACTCACTTGACACTCATCCTGCCCGACCCAGAAAAACCACTCAATAGCATTTCAAGTACTTCATTGTAACTGAATGGTAAATTTTAGTTCCTACCTTATTAAAGAAAATATTCAAATGTGTATAATTACCATGTTGAAACCTGTATTTTGTTGTGATTCACACCTACCATATAACCTTGCAATCTATGAACAAAACTACACTATCGCCATTTAGAAAGGAACAAATTTAATAATCCTAAGCTCAACCATCAGGCTCAATAATCCAAGCGAACCACCAATGTTAAATTTATTCAGAGTAATAACAAAAAAATTTGTTTCAGTTATTAAAAACATTTTTGTCGCAAAAATTATTAAACAAAAATACCAAATAATAAATAATAACCAAAGTAATTGTCACCAGCTAAAATCCAACTTCCAACCACATCAGTACCAGCTCAAAACTAGGCCAAAATAATTTCAGTCCAGCTTATCATTCTAAAACTAGATCAAACCAAGGTCAAGCACAAGACAAGCCAAGTCGAACCTGTTCAAAACAATCATATCAAGTCAGTACTAGATTAAAACCATAATTTAGGACTATCAAATTATAATTCAGAATAATAATCTAGGATCATAAAAGCTGTGTACCAGAGCGATTAAAACCATGATCTAGCGGATTTCAGCTGGTCTGAAACCTTCAAAGTCGAAAATCCTCAGAAATTAGTACCACCCCTCACATAACTGCAGTAACCTTTATATTTACCCGCTTCCGAGATCCTCTTTCTGCTCCCAAATTTAATAAAGTAAACTATTGAAAAGATTTTTGACACCAAACTGTATTATTTTCTTGGCGTATGTAAATACAATAATGCAATTTTCCCAAACGCCAATTAATTAAACATATTTTTATATAAAAATATGCCGTCCCGAAGTGGAGTCGAACCACCATGTAGGGCTATCGCGGCTCTACCGCAAACCGTTGCGACCACCGGGGGCTTCGACTACACAAGTAAACTTCACAAATATATGCGAACGAGATGTTATAATGACCTAGGATAGGCAACATTTTTGACACCAAAGTGTATTATTTTCTTGGCGTATGTAAATACAATAATGCAATTTTTCCCAAACGCCAATTAATTAAACATATTTTTATATAAAAATATGCCGTCCCGAAAATGGAGTCGAACCACCATGTAATTGGCGTTTGGGAAAAATTGCATTATTGTATACATACGCCAAGAAAATAATACACTTTGGTGTCAAAAATGTTGCCTATCGTAGGTCATTATAACATCTCGTTCGCATATATTTGTGAAGTTTACTTGTGTAGTCGAAGCCCCCGGTGGTCGCAACGGTTTGCGGTAGAGCGCGATAGCCCTACATGGTGGTTCGACTCCACTTCGGGACGGCATATTTTTATATAAAAATATGTTTAATTAATTGGCGTTTGGGAAAAATTGCATTATTGTATTTACATACGCCAAGAAAATAATACACGATAACGATTAGCAAACTATTTGTCATTATTCACATAAAATATAGATGATTTATCCGTTACTTATTATTTAAATCTGCTTTTCTTAGTTTTTCGTAATTATACTCTCTATATTTCGCCCGAAAACATTTCATTTGCATTTTCAACGTTGCCATTTAAATCAAGAAAATGCTTAGTAATACTCCTTTGTTACACTTAACTACATTGAATGAACCATCAACTCCAGTTTCAAATAATTCCTATACATATATACTATATTATACAGGGTGTCTCGGCGAGACCGTTCATTAGAAGTTTATGACGTTCTGGTCAAAATATAAATTTGAAAATTTAGAATTATATATAGTCCGTTATGTTCTCTTCAATGAAAATATTATTAGATTTCTAGCGCTTCTAGTTATACCGGAAGTCGCCATCTACTACGCTATCTTTACTTTTTGCAATTTGATTCGAGCGTTTTATAGTTATTCGATTTTTTCTGAAAAAATTTGCTCTAGCAGACATTTATTCAAAAAATCAGAGGACACTCGACTTTTCGGATATCAATTTAAAATTCGTAATATACTTAAACAACATGTTGGAATATATTTTAGCGTCGAGAACGGCTGTCTACATTGCGCGGTTACTTTACTATGGCAGGTTAACTCTTCGAAATTTTGAAGAACCATAACTTCATTTTTTCAAATTTTACCCCCATATTTTGTTACTTAGTCGTCTTCGAGTTCCAATTCTACATCTTTTATATCCCACAGGTACTATACCTAAAATTAATAGTTTAGGAGATAATTTGATTTTTTTTTAAATACACACATAACTCATCGATACTTATCCAGTGTGCCATGGAAAATAAATGTTCTCAAAGATTTATTGTCAAAGTCTAATGTCATAATCACACTTCGTCGTTTGATACTTATGAATTAATAATTACGCGTTAAATATGCGATTACATTATTGCTTTATATTTTGACCAGAACGCCATAAACTTCTAATGAACGTTCTCACTGAGACACTCTGTATAGCTTTCTAGTATTAACAAAGTTGCCGGGTAATAGATTATCGCTGTTATAATAAATAGCAAAAAATACATACATTCCACATTATTACACAGTTATAAGTTGACATGATATTTACAGTATTCATTTTTCACAAATTGCCATCTCATCTCTCTTAAACCATCCACCCATAACCGTAAACCATATTCCTCTTAAAACTGAGCTTTTTCCGATGTGGAACGCGTTCTAACAAATGCACCGACCTAAAAAATGACAATTGCGGAATTGTTGTCTCGTACTCTTTGTTCGGATTTTTGTACGGCTCTGACAAATCGCGCTACGAAACGAAAAGGCCGAAAAACGGAAGAGAAAAAAACAGAAAGCAGAAACGCAAGACAAGTGATGCTTTCGATTTCGTAGTGGCGTATTACTCTCCTGCTGTACCGCTCGGAATTTATAGAAAGCGATATTCGAATTGTCGTTTGTGTGCGTGCTTTTATATATGTATGTAGCTGTACGTATGTATACGTTGGGAAAGAGAAAAATTGACTGAAGTGGAAAATTCATGTGTTACAAACTGTGGCAGATCACGAATCGAATAAAACAAATAACGGGGCTAGATTAACTCTGTGGAGATAAAATGTTGAAATACAAAATATACACTGCTGTAGGTTTATGTTACATTTGCCCTAAATGTTTGCTAAGAGATGAGGCTAACGCATGTCATACAACATACATATATCAAAAGATGTTTGTCAGAAATGTCTCAATATCAGAAAAGGATAATTTTCTGTAGATGAAATATAATCAAATTATCAATTCATCTAAATGAAACACACAGATTATGGATTTGGAATAAAGAAACGATGAGGAAAAAGATGAATGCGTTGAATTCATATAGTAAAAGAATGATTCAGAATTTAAAATATGGAAATACACCCACATACAACAATATATACGAGTACCCACCCTCCTGGAATCAATTTCTATTTTAACTTACTCCTACTACACTCTGAAGTAAAATATAATTAAAAACCCGGGCATGCGTATACCCGCTTAAGAAGGTTGAATTTGGCGGGAAATTATAGAAGTCAAGGGTAGGCGGTATGAAGTTAGTAAGTACACAAGATGTACAGTGGAGAGCTTCTAAAACGAGACCCCTCTAAGCAAACGTCGGCCTTATCGACACAATGTAGCAGTAAAACAGATCTCCTTAGCTTGGGAGAATACATAAATGGTCCGCTGTATTTTCCCGGTACCCGGTTGCGGTATACCCTTGCGTACGGATTATATTTAGGTAATTCTTGTTACTGTTGCATTATAATTCATAATAATACATTTAGAACATCATTCTCTCTTGAAATTTATATGAAAACAACTTAACCAGTATATATGTATGATAATGAATGATGTATAACGCAAAAAGACTATTAAAATTAAGTAAATGTCGGTTTTTTTTTTTCGAGAACGGAATAAATGAAAACTTAACAAACTGTGTATGTATAAAATTTAAAAACGTTTTAATAACTTACAAATTTATTAAAAACGTATCGTGTGACTAACTATTTTGATATACTATGAAAATGTTACTTTAAATAAGTGCATTATCAAAAACAAAACATTTAGTGCTAGGTGTGAGTTCCAAAGATGTAATAAATCGATTTCTATCAGCCTTAGTAAAACGTCCCGGAACGGTCGAATATCTTTGTTATTTGAAAATTATGATTTCTGAAATTTGGTATGGGGGTATAGTTAATATAAATGCATTTTATGCAATACAGTTTATATTTTTTTCACTTCCGGTTTAATCGGCAATACGTCCAACTTTTTTTTTAAATGGAACGCCCAGATTTTTTAACACTTTTGAATGCAAAATAAGAAACTACGTTCAGGAAGTATTAAGATGTTTATTTTTATTCACAAGAAAACATTTAGAAAATTAAAAAAGTGTCCTAATACAGAAAAATCAAGATACCTGTCTATTCAGGTTGCGAGTACAATAATTGTTCAAAATGCTCTCCATTTACAATTTGACAAAAATGTAAACGGTCAGTAAAATTTCTTATTGAATTTTGTATTTGTTCTGGAGTGATGCGATTGGCTTCTTGAACTATTCTCTCTTCCAATTTTTCAAGATTATGGGGACGATTTTTGTACACTTGACATTTCAAGTGACCCCAAAAGAAAAAATCTAATGGCGAGAGATCTGGCGAACGTGCTGGCCATTCGATTGCTCCTCTACGTCCGATCCAACGTTCCGGAAAAAGTTCATTCAAATAATCGCGGACATTATGGGCAAAATGGGGAGGAGTTCCATCTTGTTGAAACCAAAAATGTGCATAAGGGTGATCACCTATGTTTGCATTTGGAAAGAAGGCCGCAAGTGCTGGAACAAACTCATTTCGCAATAGATTTAAGTAGATGTTGCCAGTTAAATTTCCTCTTATAAAAAATGGTCCTATGATGTTGTTTCCAACAAGACCAGCCCAGACATTCACCTTTTGAGGACGCTGTGTATGGACTTCTTCAATCCAATGCGGATTTTCAATTGACCAGTAGCGACAATTATGTCTGTTCACAATGCCGTTGAGACAAAACGTTGCCTCATCTGAAAAAAATGATGTGATCTAAAACATTAGGCTGCTGCTCGATCAATTCCGTCATTGTTTCGCAAAAATGTAGTCTACGATCTGGATCATCTTCAGTTAACTCATGGACGGGATACATTTTATAGGCTTTCATTCTCGCTGATTTAAGAATCTTATGAACATATTTTTGAGAGATCTTATGAATTTGACCTAATTCTGTTGTGGACACGCGATGATTTTCTTCCACTGTAAGTAACACATTCAAACTAGTTTCTTCATTTGTTGCTGTTAATGGACGTCCCCTTCTAGGTAAATCCTTCACCTGACGAAAGACTTCAAACTTTTGAATTGTTCGGCATACCGTACTTTTACTAATGTGACGATCCGGATAAACAATATTAAACAAAATACGAACCTCTTCAAAGGAACGTTGACGATCACCGTACCCACGCATCATTAATATCTGAATTCGTTCTGATTCAGTAAGTTTTACTGTCATTTTCAAATGTGTCAATGTCTAAAATAAGTAAATTTATAGCAATGGAAAAGTTAAAACGCTTTTAAAATTGTCAAATGTGACGACAAAAAGAATCGATGTATACATATATACGTATACAAATTTATACAATAAAACGTAGAATAGAAATATACTTCATTAGCAATTGTAACATTAACATAAGCAAAATGGATGTAAACGGCTGCAATCAGATCCTTGTTTAGCGAAAGTAACAGTTTTTCATTGCAGCCTAGGGGATTAAAGCAACTACAATGGTCGCACATGACAAGCAAGTAAATATCAAAACATAACCAAAACAAGTATGTGTAAGTTGTAAGTACCGGATGGCCAACGAAGAATGTCGCTGGTCTTCTCTCAGGAACGGTTTACAGTACAGCTTTGAGAAAAAAATATCACTGACTAAAAAACATCTAAGAACTAACAACATCAACAAGAACCTCTAAGACTAAGAAACGGTAGGACGACCGCTAGAGGGCCCAACTGATCACAAAAAGTTTTAATTCTTATTTTACGCAAAATGTAACAACTTAAGGTCTATCATAAATATGAAAATCGGAATCTACTGAAAATTTTGCATATTTTACATCGGACAACTTTTTTGTGTTTTGTCAAATAAGGGGCGAGGAGGATGGGAAACTTTGTATTGAACGCTTATAACTCCGGTTCTGTTGGACGAAATTTTGCAAACTTGGTCTCGTTGAGAAAAAGACCGTTCAAAAATAGTAGTGCGGTGCAATGGGGGAGTGATAAGATGCGGGCAGCGAATGTTGATATTGTGAACATCACTTCTAAAAGTCAATCAAAGATAGAGATAAGGAGGGGATTTCTCGTTAAGGATTTTAAAAAAGAACGCATAAAGATGTAACTGACGACGGTCACTCATATTAAGCTAATTTAGGTCGCCAAGTCTATGAGATACATGCTGAAACTTTCTGAGACCATAAATGAATCTAACACACGCATTCTGCACCTTTTGTATTCTTTGTGAGGTTGAACTATCGAGGCACGGACCATAGACCACATCGAAGTGGTTAAAATGGGATAAAACCAAACTATCACAGAGTAAACGCTTATTAGAAACTGATAAATATTTTCTATGCGTATACAGGTGTTTCAAATTGCTATATGCCTTCCGAATGCACTGAGATACATGACTCTTAAATCTGAGATAAGAGTCCATCTGTACACCAAGATTTCTAGCAACTTTGGTGATGGGTAAGCGATTATTATTGACTACGATGGATAATCTAGATGAAACGAACTCAATGTCAGCTCTTTTCCCAAGATTAAGACCATGGATTTCTTGGCATTAATATTGAGAGAGTGTTGCTCAGCAAATTTAACAATACGTGCGAGATCGGAATTAATGCGGTTATTTGCAGTAACTATATCAGAGCAATTGAACGTTAAATGAAGAGTCCTGGAGTCTCAATGCATATAAAGTATATAGCAACCCCTATAACACGTAAGCTTACAGCAACCTGCATTTCGATTCGATTTTCATTTGTTTATCCAATTTAACGTGGTTAGTTTAAATCGAGCTTACTGTACGCTTGAAATTCGCTTACGCAGCAAAGATGAGTCAAGTATAATATAAGCTTAAAGTTCGAGTCGGTAATGCGTAAAACGTTCGGCGCAAGTTTACCATGAGCTTTCAAAGCAAGTATACTTTAAGCTTGTCAAGTGTAAAGTAGAATATTTAATTCAAGTTGGATACAAGCTTGCAGCTTTCGGCGACAGCTGGAAGTAAGCTGTCACCGTTGTCATGGCGACTTTTATTCCAGCTTAATTCAAACTATTTTTGCTATCGGAGAAAGGGCCCAATATGGATCCTTGTGGAACCCCATTACTGACGACAAGAGAGTTGGATGTTTTTCAGATACCTCAACGTGTTGACTTCGATAGGATAAGTAGTTTTTAATCAACAGTAAAGCGTCACAACTAAACCCAATGGATTGAAGAATAAGCAAGAGTATCTCATGAATTACCGTGTCAAATGCACGCGAAAAGATGTCATAAGACACACAGAAGCCAATGCAGTGGCACAAGTATACTTGTGCCGAAAGCCGGACTGATGAGCAGCAAAACATGAGCCGAATCAACATAGCGACGAATTTGGCCTTCAAGCAATTTTTCAAACACCTTGTTAATGTGTATCATTTCGAAAAATAATCGTTTTTATAGTTGTTTACTCTGTATAGAATTTTAGTTTGGTTGTAATTGAAGTTGTGATCTTCACTCCAAGAGCGGTTAACTAGAGTACAAGAGTTCTTTTTAATTTTACAGTTATTTCTGTGTTGGACCAATCCGTCGCGGAGCTATTGTAAGGCCTACTCAATGTAAAATTTTTCACAGTTGTTACACAGTGCTTTATACACCACATTTCATTGAAAGAGAAATGGTATTTTTTCTTTCAACTTAGTAAACAAAGATCTGTGTTTTTGTGAATTATCTTTGGCGATTTTGTACATTTTGGTGTGATCAGCAGTTAAGTTTTTAATAATGTTTTCAGTTAAGACTGTTGATGTAGGACAGTTTTCTGTATGTTACTTGTCTGTTTTCGTCAACTTGATGTTTGGAGAAGATGTTGTTGAACAGAAGTGATTTTTAGTGAAAGCTTCATGATTATCGTTATTGAGGAAGATGTATAATAATTCATTAATATTTTTATTTCTGAACTGTTGCTTCGCATTCCCAAAACCAGGTTGACTTTTTGGTCGACCTATATAATTTATTGCTCTAGTTCAAGTTCATTCGTTTAAAATAAAACCTTCGTACCAAACCGAGGATTAGCTCACGGGTTTGTTTCTGGCTAAAGTATCGCTAAGTTTACAAAATTCGAAATATGGAATTTCTGTACCATTTTGTAAAGTTGTCTATACTCGACAATGAGCACACACTCGTATCTATGTATCAATAAGTTAGTGCTAAACATAAAAGTTCTTTCTCGTTCATATAAAACGTTTTCTAATGGCGAACGCACTTTTGTGGACAAGTCTATTGTTCTGTTGAAGGATGATTCTTTTTCGTAATCTAGACGAATCTAGACGAGTATGCTCTAGAAATTGTTTTAGCTTCAATGAATTATCGATAAAAAGAATCGAATGCAAAAAACATTGAGTTGCAACTACCTCTTCAATTGCTACTCCGCTGCTATCAAGTTTTGATATTTCCTTCATAGTAAATCTGCGCGCGAAGCCAATTGGATTCTTGCTACAACGCGTTTGCTGTTGGTCAGCATTAAACAAATTTGGAAATCATACAACAGGAACCTTGTTTATAGTTAATTAGTAATCAGCTACCTCGTAAACATTTTATTGCCGATATCCCGATACCATATTTCGTATCTTTTGAATGTTTTCCTTTACGGTTCGTTTTTGGTCGTCCTTCCCATGGATCGCCATCAAAAAAAATGTACTTTTTAAATCCAATCAATAAACCAATTAATTTTGTGCTGCTAAAACTGAAGGAACAGAATTCTCATATACGTTTCCGTATACGATTTTTCATGCAAATCGAAAAATTCAGTTCCTTCATACTGTCAGTCGTTCTGGAGTAAAATAGAATTACCAAAGCGTATAAATATTCTAACGCCTACTATAAAGTGATTCACCGCAGATAATTTCTACATTTAGTCTGAATTTAATGCAACCGAATTGTTGAAAACGGCCGTTACTTTCGCGACTCATTTTTCTCAGTACCTAATTCATCTCGAGCGATACTTTTCCAATATCCCGCACGAATGAAATATCAGTCCGATGTGTGCTTAAGCGCGATAGCGAAGATATAAAGGCTGCTGCCGCACTGGTCCCTTTAGAAATCGTACTTCATTCTAATTTCGCATAAAGTGTGAAATATGTTCCATTTAGGGTCCGACCAACGTTCGTACGCGCGCGACAGCCAGAAAAAAACGCCCGCGACGTGTCACCGACACCGAAATACACACACCACCTAATTAATTTACGACTACTTTTCATTTGATGTACGCGAGGCTTGATCCAATTTCGGGAATTCTTTTTGCTGGCGTAAAACGACAGCGACCATGCACAATGCTACTCGCTACACTTAAACCGCCACTTTCAAGTTGTTTGGATTGAAGTGGTGCTGATTGCTACAATAGCGAGAAAAAAAAATTTGAATAACACTTGATTTTAAACATAAAACATGAAACGCACTTGAGTCTATGCATAAATAAGCGTAATTTCATTTCTGTTATTAAACTAATATAAATGTTTTTCATAATCAACTTGTCCATACCTTTTAAACAGTATATTATTATTATATCCATACTGGGAATGAGAGAGAAAACTTAAAACTAACTTCAAGCTAGCTCCTGGATTCGATCTAATCTAATCTAATCTAAAGCTGTTGCTGCAGTAATACGCCCCAACAATATGGAAATTTGCATAATGCGACTGTCGATCAGTTTTCGTACTTCCAGTGATACTTTTTCACAAACTATTACCAAACCAAGAAAGTTTGCGGCTTACAATCTCTGTTTGTGTTGTAGGAAGATAAATTAAAGATTAGAGGAAACAGCTTCCAATAAAATTAACGAAATATATCAGAAAATACGAGAAAGTAAGATCGTAATTCGGTAATTAAGAATATGCTCTCGGGCGCCAATCTAATGATTCGTATTTTTATGAGGTTCTTCGGAAATTATTAATTACCAGCTTCCTTCAATAATAATTCATTAGCAAAATAAATTGAAGATTTCAGCAACCTCCGCGCTAACCTAATAATAATAATAAATAATCTGTATTTTCCACACTTAATACACATACTCGTACATTCAATTACACGGAATTCTATCATATAATACACAGGAAAAGAGGCGACATTCAGTTAAAATTATTTTTTTAATTTGACATTAAATAAATGCATATATGCAGTAAATGCTAAACATAAATATACACTAACAAATACATGTATACATAATATAGTAACAATTGCGAATCAGAGGTAAAGGTGTTGGGACCAGCGTAATGTGACACATTAATAAACTGAAAGAAATGGCAATGAAAACAATAGAGGACTCGTTAATTGGAAAAACTAATGTTGTAGCCAGTGTGCAATGAATTTCTAGAAATATAGGTCAACTTTGCAAGTTGAAGAGGTAAGTAATGAAAATACGATTTTTTGCAAAGGTTTAGGTGATGATGTAGCATTCCACGGTTTGAGGAATATTGTTATATTTGTGTGTACTTTGGTAGGAACAAGTTTAAAAAAAAAATCGTGTTTATGCATTGATGGAGTTGTATTATATTGTATTGTATTGCTAGTAGGTCGTTCAAGTTCCAAGGACCTCTCCTCACTGCGACCTATTGATCTATTGTGATTGCCCTATCCCATCAATACCCTTCTATTCCAATGTTTTTGACGAACCTCAAGATTAATTTGGGTGCTAAGACTTTGATCTGTTCAGATGCTAAGATCGCCTGTCCTAGATTCTGAATCCTTTGCCGACTTAAGAAAACCTTTTAGGCTTTTTTTCTTTGTGTCAACAGTGGAACATCCAAATGCATCAGATATACTGACCCAAGCAACATGCTTTTTAATTTTGTTGTAATATAACCCATGCTTAGTGTTCCACAAAACAGGATATTTTTTGTATTAGTCTATCAGTTGAAGACATTTTTATTGACCCCAATTCATTTTGAAATTACCTCATAATGTAAGTGATGATTATTGGTGAGAATGGCCTATTAAAAGTATTATACAAACGGAACGAAATTTTGAAACAAAATTTTACAGTTGGATATGGTTGAATATGAACTATCACGTGAAAATATTTTTAAATAAATATCACTTTCGGTTAACCGGAAGTAGACATCAACTTCGATTTTTTAAATAGCATGCTATAAAATAAATTGCAAATTTAGCTTCTACTAAAAATTTTACATTTCATGTACCATACCCTATATTCAAAAACCATTTCTTCTGAGTTATTCGCAATTAAAGAAAAAAAGACAGATACCGATCTTACTTTATTACGTCACTACACCTACGTGACATAATATCACTATAAAGTAAGATCGGTATCTGTCAATTTTATTCTTTAAGTGCTGAATAACTAAATTTAGGAATGGTTTTTAGGTATAGAGTATGGATACATGAAATATGTGTAAAATTTATCGTAAAAGCTGAATTTGTAGTTTATTTTATTGCATGCTATTTAAAAAATCGAAGTTAAAAATCCATTTCCGGTTAACCGGAACTTTTAATAGGCCATTCTCACCAATCAGCCTGTATACAATTATAATAATGTATGTTAATTATATATTTAAATCAATCAAAAATACAACTGGACCGAACAACTGCGAAGTTGGCGAACACCGTGAACTGACGCAAATCCCGTCCAAACTGATCATTCGGCGAACACTTAATTCTTTTGAGCAATTTCATTTTACCGACAAGACTCGGAAAACATTCGGCGCGTTCCGTTCGGCTCGTAGAAACGTCTACACTAGGCAAATTCGGCTCATTCGTTTTACATATTCTGTTCGTTTGGGGTAAAATGTTCAGATGTGGGCCCACCTTTATATATTCTGTTCGTTCGTGGCAAAATGTTCAAAATGTGGACCCATCTTAAGAAAGACAAGCGAAGAAGTATAATCGGGTATAAGGTACCGATTATAGCCGTAAGGTGGCGCTATTGGCAATAAAATTAATGATTAAATTATTTTGTTAGCTCAATCGTAGTGATGTAAAAGGGTAATTGGCTTTTGAGGTAATGGAATTAGTTATAAGACAAACAGATAGAGTTCATGCTGAAGACACCTCGTAATGTTTCATGGGGACGACTTGTTTAATGCTCGGAACCAACCTACTAAAATTCCGGCTGCGAAAAAGATAAAAATGGCGACTATAAGGTTAAGAGCAAATCTAATCAGACACGTATTGATTGCCGGATGAAAATCCATACAGTTGCAAAATTCAGAAACTTAATATATCCTGAGAGAGAGTTGAAGACTCATCACCAAACACGTTTCAATATTTGCTTTTATTTTCAAATGATATACATACATATTCATACCATGATATCAACAATTAAATTGGTCAATAGTGGTCATGGATTTTGAAACTATTGTCGTAGCGTGCATCGTACATTTAGGTATGTCATAATTTTTTTGTACTCGCTTATCAAAACCTGTCATTTCACGATTCGATTTGCGTGCGTAAAAAGTCACTTTAAGCACGAGTGCGTAAAAAGTCACTTTAAGCACGAGTGCGTAAAAGTAAAGTTGGTACCTCCTGGAACGTGATTAATTTAGTGATATTATAAAATCATAAATCCCTAACCTTAATAATATGTGATAATATGCTGAGGGTTCGTTGTTTTTCTATGAAAATAAAAGGAAATGAAATAGAAATTGTTATATTTTGAAGGTATGTAATTCAATGTCAGAACAGCAGCAAATATTATATAAATTACCATTATTCATTCTTTTCAGAAATTGAAACGGAACAACTATTAAAAATTTTGATTGGGCAATTTTGACAACCAGAGATTGATACCTCAGGGATTAACTGGTTTGTTTGAATTGATCTTGATTGCGAAGGTAGAGTAACATTGATTGCATTATTACATATATCTTGTATTTCAGATGTTGAACAAGTCGCAGGCGGAGTCGATATCTCTAACGGGGTCATTGTTTTAGCCAATTGAATTCTACTATGCAGAGAATTTTCGATATATCCTTCTGCAACCGTAGATGATTTCCATCCACCATGCCTTTTAATTGAAAGCAAGTCACCTCCTTGGTTTGCCAACAATGTCGCTGAACTCCTTCGGAAACAGTGACCTGTGAAGTTACTTGCGCTATCAAGCTGAAGGTACTCAGCTATTCGCATTGGAATTTTGCCAATTGTATTAAGGCCAACAGGTGAACAAACACACTTGCCATTACGATATGTTAAAAAGAATCGCTGCTGGCTGTCTGGTCTTAAATTTGCATATTGCCGAATTAATGCAATCCATTCGGGCTTAATGATTGCAAATGTACGACTGTTACCTGTTTTTGTTTCTGGAATTGTTACGATAATTAAATTCGGTTTAAATTCTATGTCTCGCAATGACATTTTGCAAAGTTCTTCACGTCGACACGCTCCAGAAATACCCAATATTAATACAGCCTATAAATACATACAGTTGTATGGAATTTAAATATACGGAAATGACTTTACCTTCATTAGTAGGAACAAAGAATTTGGTGCTTCAACAATAAATTTAGTAATTTGTTCATCGGTTAATACTGCTGATTTTTTAGGCTGATGTTGCTTCGTTATCTGTTTTAAATACGCTATGAGTTTTGCATATTTAGATATATCCGTATTATCATATATTATTAAGCATGATTTTAACATAGAATAAGTAGACCATAATGATTTATTTGATTGTAAATTTTGAAAATAAACTAATAAACAATTTTCGGAGTATTTTTGTATATTTTTAGATCTAGCCCAAGTTACGAATTTAGTATAAGTGTTTTTATATACATTTTTTGATTTTATGGGTAATAAATTATCCACTGCAATATTGGCAGCTTCGCGAATTTCAGGTGGTGTACATTGCATTTCATTATCAGAATTCATGTTGGTGAGGTTTTTATTTTGTATGGAATTTTTTGAATTTGATAATTTTAAATTAAATGTCACTTCAAATAATCAGTACTGCCAACTCAAATTTTTTAAATTAATATCAAGAGAGTAGTGTATCATAAACGATAACGTACATTAACAATATGTATTATTATTATAGTTCTCGTACAAAAAATATTGTACAAACTTCGTGCGTGAAACATTTCGCGAATTCGTGTCCATAAAGCGCTCGCCTTACGGCTCGCGCTTTAAACTGGTCACTCATTCGCGAAATATGATTTCACGCACTTGGTTCGTAAATAACTATTTGAATGTCAAAATCTGTCAAGTTATTGTGTTGAAGTTTTCTAACCCTGCACGGTTTTTGAATCATGGTTCTCACCACAGAGCACAAAATTTACATGATTGAAGCCTATTTTCGAACTAGTGTACTAGTTAATGGAATTTGGGAATACAGTCAACGTTTGTGTGTGGACAATTTTCGAGAGCACTTCCCAGCCGTAGCAGTATTACCAGACAATTATTATGCATGCCTTACAAATGGTGTTGAAGTGTTTCACGAAACTGGCTCTGTGACGCATAAAAAAGATGCTGGTAGACCAAGAGTTCGTAGCGAAGAAGTTATTAATGACGTTCGTCAACGTATGGAAGAAGGGCCTACAAACCTTTAAAACGTCTCTCTCCAGAAATGCCAAAGTAGTGCCATTGTAAAGAAGGACCTGAACATGCATCCATCTAAGATGCAATCATATCAAGCTCTTCTCCCTGCAGACCACCCCAGACGCCTTGCGTACTGCTATTGGTTCGTTAATAATTTAATGAATGACGATCTGCTGAATTTTTTTTCTGACGAAGCTTGGTTCCACCTTTCGGGGTACATCAATTCTCAGAATATGCGAATGTGGAGTACTGATAACCCACATATTGAATATATATTGAAACGCCGCTACATGCTCAGAAAATTGGTGTTTGGATGGCAGTTTTTAGCGGAAGAATAATTGGGCCAATTTTTTCAATTTCACCGTCAACGCAGAAAGGTACAGAAATATTTTTTTACTAAATTTGTGCAACAGTTAGACGATGATGAAGTTCAATACGGTTATTTCCAGCAAGACTTTGCTCCGCGAGTTTTTTGATGACCGGCTGATAAGTTTGCATACGGAAGTTGAGTTTCTTCCGTTCGACAATTATCGACTATTTTATCTTTCCTTATTTAAAAATAAGATTTTCGCAAATCCGATACATAAGTTGCAAGAACTGCTACAAAGAATTGTTCAGCATTGTGCAACCATAACGCCAGAAATGATGCAAAACGCTTTTCACAGTATGAGGAGGCGCGTAAACTTGCGCATTGAACAAAACGGGGGACATTTCCAACAAATATTGTAATTTAGTTTTTCTGGATAATAAAAACGTTATTAATTTCATAACTTGTCGTTCATTATTATTTTACAGCTGAACTAAGTAGTTAACACATTTGTAGGTTATTGATTGACAATGATTGAATTATTTCAAAAGGATGATTTAAACTAAGACAAGCGTTTTACATTCCATGACCAACATTGACCAATTTAATTTTTGATATCATAGTATTTTCATCGTAATATTTCATGAAGCGCTCCAAACTGCTCTCAATCTTTCCACCGATTTTCAAAGTCGACATTTGTTCACATACATCTTACCAAACAACAACGGAACTTTATGTAATGTTATTATATATTTGTATGTATGTATATGTTAAGGTTAATTTAAGGATTATGAATCAAAGCGAAGGTAATGTGGAATAAATTTTACTTGATAAGATGATAAAATAACTTACCACCGGAAAAGCGCTTGTAGCATTTTACCTAATTGCACTGTAAAGCACATTAAATACTTTTAAAATTATAACCATTTCTATTAGTGAACACTTGTTAATTAGCAAAAGCAACTGCAAACTGCAAAAAAATACTGATAACCAATTGCTAAAATAACTAGTTAAAAAACGTCGAGTTTAAACCGTTAATTGATGTTTTATTTAACCACTAAGCTAGCGTTTAGTGGAACTCACATTAGCCACATATTATTATGATTGTTTACTTTATAACAATGCATCCTTTTACTGCAATATGAAAACCAATCTCACCATGTCACAGCTCGTACATAAAAATAATTGAAAAAACCAGATAAGAAAATCTCTTATACGGTTAATAAAGAAAATTTCGAGTAGGTAATTGTGTAATTTAAAGCAATACGAAGAATGAAAATATTCTCTTGCAAGGATCTCTTCTAGTGTATATATAGAGGAAACATAATAAACAACCGCGCGCTACCGAAGAAGCTTTTAATTTAAATTTATTACAAAAGAAGCTCCGCGCTGAGTGAACTCTATACTCTCCGCAATGGCGATTTTTTTGTTGTTGATTGCGAGCAAATAGCCACATGGAGCAGAAAACAAAAACCTTTGTGGTCGTAAGAAGCTCGCTGCGGTGGCTACTACTAGTTTAATTATAGGCAGAATTTCAAGTAAAGGGAAAATGAAAGACCAAGAATAATTTTCAAAACCAATAATAAAAAATCAATGGTAACACAATTAAAACCGTTATTGTCATTTTAATGGATGTCAAGATAGTGATAATCCAAATGAGATATACAAATATGCAATGCTGTTTGTTAAAAATTGTAGCAGTGTAATGTATTTACCTTTATTGAAGTGAGAAAGAGATGTGCCTCGAGATCGAAAATACATTGTATACATATTTGGCGCATATACATATTTGGCACAATTAATCTACTTATTATCTATTGTGTTTGGTTTGATTATAGCTAACTAAATGTTTATAATGGCAGAATTCCAAATAATTGTCAATTTATAAATTAAGGTTATAATTGATACGGTCTTCTAAGAATCGAAACGTATCAAACTTTCTACGCTGTTTTCTGAGATTTATCTTCGACAATTTTAATTTTAAAATTGATCTAACAATAACTAAAGAACGGACAATTATTGTAGCCAATTTAGTATTTTAATGAGAAACACATTTAACACGGAATTGTTAGATAAATCACATACAGTAAAATATATCGCGGTTATTAGTAGATTGTATACTTGAAATTGTGTTCACATGTAATGATCTATTATTCAGTTTTATTACTTGTTAAAATACTGCCGCTATTATGGCACCATCCTCTTCAATGGAATGTATCCAGAGAGATAACAGCCAATACAATCAAATCAGATGGAAACTGTGCTACAATGCTCACTCTAATGACACTTTTGCTGAATCGTTTGTAACAGCAGTGGTAATGGTCAATTTTATTTGCAGTAAAAATTGCATTCTTCTTGACAAACAATATCATTTGAAATCATCCTATTAACGTTGGCTTTTATTGAAATACACGCTGTTAGTGCTACCTATTTCTAAACAGAAAACGTAAATAATACATACACGGCTTTTTCACAATCGGATTTTTAAATTAAAGCAGCACAATGTTTGTATATACAATTTTAACATAGAAAATTCATTAAGTAATTACATATTTATAGATTATGTTTTAACTAATACACCTACTCAATTTATTAAGTGATTCAAACGAAATGAAAATTGAATTAACGTGGTATTAAAAGAAATGAATAAACAAAAATGCTTTCGTCATACGTCGACTCTTACAGTTGTGCAAAATAAGCATCCTCCTCTTAATTGAATACATTTATTACAACGAATCTGCAACGCCTCTAGACCTTTCAAAAATAAATCTTGTTCTGCAAACCAGGTCTCCACAGCCTCTTTGTTGGAAGAAAACTTACAACCTTTTAAGCTTTTTCAGTTGAGGAAAGACATGATAATGGGACGGAGCGAGATCTGTTCGAGTAATTCGAATCCTAAATGACGAATTGTTTGCATGGCCAGATGTGGTTCGTGTGCTACATAATTTTTCTCGTAGAGTGGTCAGTAACGTCGAATAATAATTTCCAGTTATTGTTCCACGCTTATTCACAAAATCAATCATGATTATGATCCCAGAAAACTAAAGCAAGAAGATTTTTGACCGAAAACTTCTTAAGCCTTGGAGAACTAGAGTGTCTCCATTCTATCGATTGTTGCTTTGTTTCTGGGTCGTAGAAATGTACCCAAACTTCATCCATAGTAACAATACGCCTTAAAAAGTCTGCATCAGTTTCAAACTGAGCACAGATCGAACGTGATGCTTTCATTCTTGCACGGTTCTGGTTAACATTCAGACATTTGGGGACACATTTATTCTAATAAAGTTAAAGTATTGCCGTTTATTTAAAATTCTGTCATGTGAATTGATTTAGCTCCAATATCTAGTATGTTGTGATGGAGCTATACCAACAATTAAAGTTTATATTTTTCAAATTCTCTTAAATATGGGGCTTGCTCGTTGCCTAGTTCAAACGATCGTCTTCTCAAAGAATATACAGAACATTTAGAGCAACTAAGGCCAGCTAGAAAAGCGATAGATCTAGAGTGGGGCGGTTGTGAAACATATACGGAATTAACGCATTGGCAAGCGTGCTATTCCGTATATATTTCACAACCGCCCCACTCTAAATCTATCTCTTTTCTAGCTGGCCTGAGTCGCTCTAAATGTTCTGTATATGATCATTACGTACTGATTCTGCAACTAATATAATAACTGCATCATCTTCATTATGTTTCATTTGTCTTTTCTTCTTCAAATGCTCTACTGAGGCATTTCTTACAAATTTATTCACAAGAGGAATTTTTTCATTGACCTCTTCAATTACATATCGGTACCTTTTCTCTCCCTTATCATAACACTGAATTAAATACGTTCTTTATTCAGTCGTCGAGATTTTCAATCAACAAAATATGTAGCAGATAAATGTTTTGACATAATTGTAACTTGCTATTGCGTACGTGACCGACATTATGCACATTCAATAGAAGATTTAAATTTCGACTGATCATAGAAGAGTGTGCGACGTAGCAGCTCCAAACTGTTGATTTCTGCTGAATGCGGCCATTATAAGATTAAAATTAAGGACTACCCAAATTGTACGAATGAAAGTATGGGTGATATAAACCACATACACTTATGAACAAAAGTCTACATACAGGTAAAAAATCGCTTGTTTTATAATTAGAAGATGAAAAAGAACAGTTTAAATGTGGAGTATTTCTCTAATAAGTTGATTATAAACAAAGTTACAAACATTGAAGTACGCATGGAAAAATTTACCTCTCTTTTGCGGTGAAAGTTGAATCAAATTTATATCAGGAAAGAAAAGATTATGATTTGATCATCTAAAATCCAAAATTTCAATTAATTATTTGCAGTCGTTTCAAAGTTATAAATTTTTTACTCTACGCAGTAGAGACGAAAATCGCGTGAACAGAGGGTTCGCATGCGATTTTCTCCTATATTTCGTAAAGTGAAAAATTCATAACTTTGACACCGTCCCGACAAGCTATAAAATGTCCCGACAAACATAGTCGAGCGCAGAGCTACAAGTTTTTAAACATTGATAAAGCGCCATCTAGTGTGCGTTAGGGAAACTAACTTTAGAGATCTCATGATCGACTGGTAGCGATCGGAAACTTGAGTTGAGTGAGGGAGTTGGTTCCAAACTGAAAAAAAAAGTATTAAAAACCGGCTACAGCCTACATTTCTTCACCGATTTCCAATTTTTTTTACAGACTTTAGAGATATTTTACAACAATCGCTCTTTACCCGTTTTTTCGATATCCTTTTCTAAAAATTAGCAACATAACCTCAAATGTTGAAAAATCATATTTTGTGCACATAATACGATGATTTTTGGATTAAAAAAATTTAAATTATACACACAGAGAAAAATGTTCTTGAATTAAGAAAATATACTGTTTTACCCAAATATTTTTAATGCTAGAATATTTCTGTTTTGATTCAAACACATTTTCTTGGAATAAGTAAATGCGTTTAATACAATCTAGACTATATTTGTTGTAAAATACGTATTTGATCTGAATAACTTCCCTATTTGTGAAATGGCTGAATTGCAAATTTCGAGCAGCTGCATTCGGGATTATATGTGTATATGAAGCGTTTATACGTGCATTTTTATCTGCGTGCACGATTTTGCAAGAATTAGATACGTATAAGTTTTTTTATAGTTAAGGCGTGGACATTTGCAGTAATAAAAGTACATATTTAATAATGTATTATGTGAAGTATATTTTAGCTTCATGGGAATTGGAGGAATAATTTCGCCCAAACGTTGTACTTACTTGAAGTAAATCCATTGGCTAAACTTCCGACTGTCGACCACTGAATTGGCAATTTATAAGCAATTTAACGGAAAGTACAGGTTTTACTGAGTCCAAAACAGACCCCCGTTTCTTGCGGAGATCAGTCTAAGATACCTAAAAATCGTTCTAAAAAGTGTTATTCCTAGGTTATGTTTCGCTAGTGTTTTGACATTTCTGCGAGGATTTTCACATTAGCGAAGCATAACCTAGAAATAACACTTTTTAGAACGATTTTTAGGTATCTTAGACTAATCTCCGCAAGAAAATGGGGGCCGTTTTGGACTCAGTAAAACCTGTACTTTACGTTAAATTGCCTATAAATTGTCAACTCAGTGGTCGACATACGGAAGTCTTACAAATACATTATATTCTTACATTAAAACAATGTTGTTTTGCGTCAAAACAATTTTCTTAGAAAATAATATTCTTGTGATAACACAATATAGTTTTGCGGATATACAAATACGGGATTGTTTTGAACTGAAACAGTCTGTTTTAACTCAAGATAATATTTCTCTGCGTGTAATAATAATGACTGGAAAAATTGTAAATGTCGCGACGGGGCCAAAAACACGAAAATAACAAGTGAAAGAAGAAGTAAAACCTATTGTAATGGTCTGTTATGAGCCAAGTATCTTGCTACGTAACTTTTTGTTGCCGAAATAACATCAAATATGTGTGAAAATTGCAATTATGTTTTATTAATAATAATAATATGTCTTTATTTTCGTAATCCAGCAAAAAAACATATGTATCTTATAAGATAAAAAGAAAAAAAAGAAAATCAAACAGGACTTACAACAATCACAAGAAGTGCTTAAGATGGACTTTGTTAAGAAACATTACCCCCTACTCTTACATTAAATCCTTGAATTAGTTATTAATTCATACTGTTTAAATGCTGCATATTAAGAAAACAACTCTAAACTCTGTGAATTCTAGTAACAAACATAAGAAACTAATATCTTTTAGTAACACTGAATCTCAAATAGGTAGCGACGAACTGCACATTTGAACGTAATAGGTTATATAAGAAATATATATTGAAGCTAAACGATCTTTAGTTTATCTATCTATTGTTTATGAGGACATCACGCAGCTAACAGTGTGATGGCCAGCTGCTAGTTTTGTTCCGGCACTAATGGTTTGCTTCTGGCTATGGCAATCCAGCGCCGGACCTGTTTTATATTACCGACCAGTTGCCGTCACCGATTACACACAACGAACAGATGTCGGTCCATGGCCGGCAAGCCGGCACACAATCGGCAACCTGCCGCATTTGAATAGCCCGCGTCTCAAATGCCAGCGCCGCATAGCAGTTCATTCTGTTACTTATGCGACTTCTGTTGTCAGTTGTCATTTTAGTTGAAGTTTGTGTGTGTTTGGTTGGTGTTTCGCTACGTTATATTTGCAGCACACATTTACTTATTTTCCAGAAGTGATTCTTCTTGAAAAATGAATCATTTTACCGATGATGAGAAAATAGGTTCATTATTATTAGACCAGATCAATTTCGATGCGCCCATATGAGGATGATTGTATTGCATCAGAACTAGTAAAAAGCGTTCAGTATGTGTTTGGTACCTGCTTAGACTGCTGCATGTAAGTGTAAGCATACGTAATAAAATATCGTCGACATATAAATCGAGAAAACGACCGTTGTCAGACGAAGTGAATTAGTTTATTATGAATTTCCCGGACTTAATATAAGATGGCTCAAAAATTAAATGTTTAATGTGCAATACATATGTAAGTTCAATAACACATTGTAAAGAACACAGCAGGCAAATTTCTACCGGTATAATTTTCGAAAACGTCTAATTGTGTAATAAAACTGAAGCGGGAGTGTAATGGCAAAAGTAGTGGTCGGCAGCTGGCACGCTGCTGGTACTGACGGTAAACTATCAACCGGCCGGCAGCAGGCCGGTGGGACACAGCCGCCGGTCCATTGCCGGCAGCCTACGTCGGCCCGATAATGTGTCTTACGGCACAACTGCGTGCGGCCAGCAACTGGCCTCAATCATTTTGTTTGCTGGGCAGTTCACCCTCATCGACAAGCACAGCTGGGTATTACATCACGAATCTGATCTGTAAGGCAAAAATATCTGCGAGTGAACGGCTTAGGAATTTGCCGCTTAATCTTCCAAAAGCACCGCCTAGCTTGATTAGCCGCATATAGAAGTCAAACAAGAAAACTATCAACAGTTATAAGTTAAAAACTTTATGTCAGTTCACCGCACGTATGTTCGTAGAATCGGTTACTAACGTTTAGGATGGTGTAGTTTTCTGCTACCTTAAACCTCTGTAATTGCGAAATGAAGCAATACATATGGCCTCTACCATGTCATTGTAAACTTATTAATTATTAACTTGTACTTGGGTGAAATTTATTCTCTTTTACGTTGTACTGGTCTCCATAGTAATTAGCATTCAGTACAAGCTTATGTGGTGTATTAGGACCACCTGAATCTATGCAAAATACCTGCAGTTAAGTTCTCTCTCATGAGTATTGGAATGTTTTGAGTGCGTTTACCCAATAAGAATTTGCAGATCCCGTCCCTGGCACTGGCAATTAGATATCATATACATATGGTTAACTATCTCCACACCCCTCCAAAACTGGTGAACTGTTAGAGATCGCTTATTGTGTTTATAGAAAATTTGCAGTGTAATATAAGTAATATAAAAATTAAAAAAACATTTGTAAATTTGCAATTTAATTAAAAAATCATCATTTTAAAAATGCAATGAAAATAAAATTAAACCGTGAGGGAGTTACTTCTCGAAATTTGCTTGCCAATGCGCTTTTTGTTTTTAGGGGTAAGCACCCTAAATATATTCTACCAACATACCAAGTCTCATCGCTCGCTGAATTTAGCAAGTCGAAGTCTCTCCTCGTTAATTAATTATAAATAACAATTAACGCATGGAATAAGTCCTATGTTGAATGATATATGACTGGAAAAGGCTTTACTCAGGGAGTGAACATTTTAGGTTGTCCGAGAGTGTACATTTGTCTCGCATGTCTTTACTTAGGAATTTCCACATGGGACCGTTCAAATTTGTGAATACAACTACATTAATACATTTCATAATGTCATCCACGTATATTTCCAGGTGTTACGTCAACATTGACAAAATGGAGCACTAATCTACCTGAATTACAAACATGCATTGCGGCCACTTTACTGTTTATTTAATATAACCATATACATCGACTGGATTATTATTTGATGTAATGAGAGTTCGCTTAACACATTAAATAGAAAAGCTGACGTGAAGATTTGAAATAACTTCAATAGCTTTATTATTTTAAACTTTCTCTTCTAGATTAATTGAATTAAAATGCTTTCCTATTATTTAGTATGTGCATAGGTACTACGTCATTTACTGCAGCAAATATGAAATCTCTACTTCGTTGAAATAATTATTTACATTTTTTTTACACAAGATACGAAAGCTTACTTTTCGGAGTGAAGAAGTATTTGAATGCTGAAGCGAAGCCGAGGCTATTGAGAACTTTCGAACACCTAAATAAGCTTTTATGTCGTGTAATGAATTTTATACTTTCTGCTACTCCTTAGTATTATTACTTTGATATTTCAAATAAATTTTATAGTGTTGAATATTTTTACAAAATTAAAACTAATAGTTGTCAATGTAATCTGACCTTAGCACTAGTAAGACATTTCAAATTTCAATAGATAACAAACATAAGCATGCTGCTTCTTTCTCTCTTTTTATGACTTTGCAGTCCTAATACGACGAAAAAGTATAATTTTCAACCCAGTAACGCATAACAGCCAGATTAGATTATGACGCCATATTTTTTTATGTTAATTCGGTAGACCATTTAATTGTCAAATTGAAATACCAAATAACAAAAAATTGACTTATTAAATTTCTTCTATAACTTAGTCGCTACATCAACACAGTATTTTATAGTTTTAATACACGTAGAATCCCTGTAGACGTTTTGTGTACAATTCATAATAATGTGACAGAATAGAAAACGAATTGAAATATCTCGGGCGTGTCATATAAAGAGATAGAAATTTCACAACGTAAAGTATTACTTTTCGTCCTTTCAGAGCAGAAGATGCTAAGCTTGTCGAAAGCCAGTCTATCCATCCGGCAACGAGATCTCACTAAACGTTTCCAGTGCTCCGTCTTAGTTTGCCACCTCGACGGTGAAATTTCCGATCCTCTGAATAGAAATGTGGTGCATTCTTTACGTCGTGTATACCGCAAGGATTTCGACAGATCCGTGAACGAGGACATCAGTGGATTACGACTTCAAACATCAAACGTCTGACAAGACCGGCATGCAAATTCGAAATGAAAATGGGACATCACCTTAACTCAATATTAAATACTTAATAATAGACAAGATTGTATCTCGACGTAATGGAAAAGAACACAGCGGTTCAGTTTTCATTAGATTCTATAATTAAAATTCAATAGCATCCATACTAATTTAATTTAACCAATAAATATACATATAGGTATGTAGATACATCAAATGGAAACATGTACATTTTAAGGTCAGTTATTGAATATATTCTTTCAGTAAACAAAATATTTGGACGTTTATAAATATAAAATAGGAATTGGCAATTAATTCAAATTTATTGTCTAATAACGATATACATTTGAGATCTACTAGGGATAATTATCTACACCGGGCTCTATGTATATCTAATACGAACACATAATCAATAATCTCATTTGATGCGATAATGCAACGACATATTTGTGATGAACCAGCAGCACTTCCGGCATGCACATGCATATCCACATACGTATTCATGAATCTAGTACGTCGGTTATCCAGTCGAATAGTCCCAACGGTACATAGGACACAGCAGCATGAATCGGCTTCATCTCACCTTCTGTGTGTAAGTCATCCTCGTCAACGCTATTACCGTTAATAATCAGGATTACAGGTCAAAATTTAGGCCGCCTTTTGTCCGACAGGCTGGTATACGTATGGGGTTATTCCTGTATGTTGTTAGGTCCGTAACAAATGGATATTTATTGCCCTATTAAGTACGGGGCTTAATGTGAGCGGCCCCATCTTATAAACCCTCACCCCTATACGTATGCAAATGTATATAATTGGAATATGTGTAACACTTGAAGAAGTAGTGAAAACTTATTTGACTTACTACATTATAAAAATGTATACAATTTTACATGAGTAAATCAGTAATAACTTAACAGTGCATCAATAACATTATAGTTAGAACAAGAGCCACATAAAATTGTAATAGCAATACCTACGATAGCAAAAACATTTACTTCGTTTCTATAAATAAGTTGCTTTTGCTCCATAGCAAATGCTTCGTTATTAAAAGCATTTGCATATTATGAGGACTTCAGGATTTTTGGGTACATCATAGTATATAGGGTTATGTATTGTAAAATTGACTTTTAACGTTGATTGAAGGAATACATAAGATGCGCAACCTATGGCAGTTGACAGAAATCTCAGATCCCTTAAATGGAGATCTCCATTTAAGGGATCTGAGATTTCTGTCAACTGTCATAGGTTGCGCATCTTTATGTATTCCTTCAATCAACGCTTTTAATTAAAGTTTGAGTTATTAAAATCAATCTTAGGGTTAATGAATTCTTTAACCTGCAACCATGCGAACACGGGCATTTCGTTCAAATTTGAAATTTCGGGCAGGATCTATCTATCACTATCTCTGGTTCATATGGAATACTAAATATTGTATTGTTGCCAAATCTTTGTAAGCTTTGTATCTAAAGGGATTATAATCAAACATCAAAGAAGATTTTAATATGAAGAACGAGAAAGTTTTTAGCGTTATTGTGACAAAACCGTTTTTTATTGTTCATATTAACAAAAAGTCTGAATAAATATGGTTAGCTATAAAAGTGTGCGATATGGCAACAGTGCACGGTACCGAAAATATCTACATTACAAATTATTGGGCACGTTCAGCGCAGTAACCTGTTGACTATAAACGTAAACTTATGTTAAGTAAACAACTTGTGAATCCGCTGAACCTAAACGTTTAGTTTATTGCCAACTGATGCCAAGTGTTAGTTAGCAGTAGTAGTTAGGTTATGTTCATAGAACTACTTATGGTGTTGGTTATGTTTTATGTTATGTTATGAGTATGAATCAAATAAACGACTTTGCACTGATTGAAATGTTTTTGGACGATGACATCGATCTAAATAACGTTGATATTTTAATAAATAACTTGGTACGACCACTGGAAGTTGCTCCAATAAGGAACATTCCAATTTATAACCAACAATATGTGGAAACAATTGTTCCACGTTATACACTTTCAGAATTTAAAAATCACTTTAGACTGTCTCGTGCAGAAATAAATGAAATATGTAATCTTTTAGCACCATTACTGCCTCATCTTTATTTAACAGTATCTTTAGAGAAAAAGATTTTATTTTTTGTTTGGTTCCTCGCTAAGCAAGAGAGTTTCTTAGCTACAAGTAACCGGTTTGGATTTTCTAGAGGTACTGGACATTATATCTTTTTCAAAATATTGGATGCTCTTACCCAATTAAAGCAACAATTTATAAAATGGCCAAATCAACAAGAAATGCAAGCAATTCAAGACAGAATTGAACATCGTTATGGTAAATAATTGGTGGTTGATGGCAACGTATGTAAAAATTAGGTATTTTATCTAGGTTTTCCTGGAGTAGTAGGACTTATAGATGGTTGCCACATTACGATAAAACAGCCAACTCACAATGCTATTGATTTTTATAATCGGAAAGATTACCACAGTGTAATACTGCAAGGTGTTTGTGACGATAAAGGCCTTTTTCGTGATGTCGGTATGCCTGGTAGAATGCATGACGCAAGAGTTTTCAGGATAAGCCCATTATATATATATATAATCAAAACCTTCCTACCCATAGGGTGTAAGGTGGTTCAATATACTTTCTTTATGACCTTATCCACTTATTCCAGTCCTTCCTTCTTTGTGCCAATCGCCTTGCCTCTCTCCATTCCAAATTCCTCTGTACTATAATTTTTCCTACCACTCCGCTCCAAGTTTGTTTTGGCCTCCCTCTTCCTCTCCTGCCTTGTGCTTTCGCTTCCCATGCTTTTTTTACTTGAGTTGAGTTGTTCATTCTCTGAAGATGTCCCCACCAACCAAGCTGTCTTTGCTCTATAAACTTCTCTATGGGTTCTATTTCCAAATCTCTCCTTATATCCTTCATTCCTCATTCTGTCCCGCTTCGTTACTCCTCTCACTTTTCTCAAGTACTTCATTTCTACTGCTCCGACTTGCCTTTTTTCTTGTTCGGTCACTATCCAAGACTCGCACCCGTATGTTAAAATTGGTCTGTATACAGCTTTGTATACATTCATCTTAGTTTTTCGTGAAACTTCTTTTTTATTTAGGATACCCTTATTTAATGCATAGTACGTTCTGTTCGCTTTTCCTATTCTGTTCCTTATCTCGATCTCGTGCTTTCCTGTCTCTTCCAAGGTTATTCCCAGGTATTGAAAACTGCTAACTTGTTCTATAACCTCTTGTTCTATTGTTATTTCTAAATTCTTTCTTTCTTGCGATATTACCATTACTTTTGTTTTGGCTTTGTTCATTTTCATCCCATTATCTCGTAGTGCCTGGTTCCATATTTCCAAGTTTTCTCTCAGGGCCCTTTCACTTCCAGTGATTATCGCCACGTCATCCGCGAAGGCACATTCTCTAATTTCTATTCTTTCCAAGTTTCTATATCCAATACAGTACGGTTTGGTTTGTCTTTCGGTTTCCTTTATTATCTTATCCATGAAGGCAATGAATAATAGCGGGCTCAAACTACCTCCCTGTCTTACTCCCTCTTTTGTGGTGAATTCTTTCGACATGGCATTCCTACTTATAACTTTATTTCTAGTTTCCTTGTACATACATTTAATAATTTCTATTAATTTCAAATTCACTTTTCTCTCTTCTAGTACTTTCCAAATTTTCTTCCTGGGTACTCTGTCAAATGCTTTTTCCATATCAATGAATGCCACGTATACTTCTCTTCCCGTACCTAGTGCTCTGTCTGTGATCTCTTTTATTGTGAAAATGTGATCTTGCGTACATCTTCCCTTTCTAAAACCGCTCTGTGCCTCTGATAACGTTGGTTCTATTTCCTTTCTTAGTCTTTTTTTCGATTATTTTTTCAAACACTTTTAAGATGGTACTCAACAAAGTGATACCCCTGTAGTTATTGCAATCATTGTAATCTCCTTTTTTGAACAATGGTACTATTAGACCCACTTCCCATTCTTTAGGGATTCTTTCCTCTGTCCCATTATACAGACAGTTAATAGAAGATCCTAGATTATTAACGCCGCAACAACACATTCTCGGTGATGCTGCGTATCCATTACTTACAAATTTATTGAAACCTTATCCAGATAATCCACATCTGACGGAACAACAAACCAGGTTCAATCAGACTTTGGCTGCACAACGATCAGCAATTGAGAGAGCTTTCGGTTTATTGAAAGGTATATGGATTTTTTAATGAAAATGTTACAATAACTAATGCAATAGTTCTATAATTTCACTATGTTATAATAGGACAATGGAGAAAACTAAAGTACCTGGATATGTCTCTCCCTGACAAAATACCGGAAGTAATCACATGTGCATGCATGTTGCATAATTTTATTATAATAAACCACGAAGATGGTTTTAATAATTTGGAAGAATATGATGTTAACGAAGTGATTGAAGGTATTTATGAAGATAATGAACCAGAAAATAATAATAATGGAGTATTGAAAAGGAATTATATTAGTACCTTATTATAAATAACAATATATTTATTATTTAATATATACCTAATATCAAATTTATTTATTTCCTAAATATTTTTCCATTAACCTTATTTTTTCCTTGGCTAACTCATTGGATACTTCAATTGCTCGTCGAACTTTTTTTAATTCTTCTAAACGTTCTTGCTCAATTTCTAATTGTCGTTTTCTGAAAGAATCCAAGTTTCTCTTGGACTGGCTTTGAGGAGTATTCTCAAGGGATTCAGGTGTTTTACTTCGAGAAGTACTTGGTGATACATCTAAAGTAGACACAACTGCTGGTAGATCAACAGTTTTATCACATTGAAATATTTGATTCATTCTTTCGTAATATGGCCAATTAATACGGCCTCGACCTGTACTGCTCGTTTTATTATCTTTTATTTTGTTGAAAGTGGATTTCATATTCCTCAGTTTTTGATCTAATACTGCCGCATCAACAGCACAGCCACCTTCAATCATTCTTTCAGCTATTTTATTCCATACATGCTTTTTCTTCATTTTTGGATTGCGGAAGTTTTGTATTTCCTTTTCATATTCACTTAAAAAAAACAAGATACTCTATTCATTCCATACAAAATTGGTATTATCTGTGTTTTCTTGTTCGATTTCTAAATCTTCCCCTTCACCTTGTTCTTCTTCATTTACTGAAGCAGTTGCTAGTTCTGACGAGTGCTCTTAAAATATTGTAATGTAGCCAAAATACAAGGTTAAATTTGAAATATTTACCATGATCTCTCCTTGGAATTAATTTATTATTAACAATAATATAATCTTTTAATATCAAAACATTTCCCTGTTCATCCATTTGTAACAACCAAATTTTGAGGTTATTATACACAATACTAAACGCTATCAACACAAAATTTTTACGGTGAGTTGTTGACTAACCTGTTTACTCTCAACACTTACGTACAGCGCGTTTTGGTTACTCAACTTACTAAACTGTTGACTGCGCTGAACGTGCCCATTGTGTGAGGTTATAACCATGCGGATCTCACAGTATAGATCAAGGTCGTAAACTGTTTTAGTTCACAAAACGATCGCGCAGCGTTGATATCGCTGGATCGACAGCTAGCTTCATAACAATACATAACCTATATAAACTATGTTTACAAATGGTTTACAACAAGATTGTTCATTCTGTTCGTTTTCTTTCTACCGGTTCCTTGTGCTCTAGTTTGTGTACTTATTTCTAGTTTCGAGGACCGATTGTAAGTGAATATTTTGGTGGTTCACAATGGTGAAGTGTTGCGTGCCTACATGTAGTAATACTTCCAAAGAAGCTATTTTACATCGTTTTCCTTATCATGATGAAGAAGTGAGAAGTTCATGATAGTAGTCTAGTTGGCTATTATTTCTGAAGTTAATTTATAGAATAATTATTATATTGTAATTGTTATAGGTGTATAAGCCAACCAAGATCACTTAGAGAATCTGCTTGGTGTATTATGTCAGTGTTGTCGTCTTAATACAAATCCATTAATTCATTTCCAATTTTAAAACTTGTATTTTAAATAACTTTGTCTCTTCTCATTCTATCGGATTCAATTGTGAGCAAGGTAGTGGGCATATCTTAACTAATCTACAATCATTTATGACTTCTATTGAACCTGAAAGTGATAGACATAGTACGTTGGATAAGAATGAATTAAAAGATTCTTCTCTAAATGTTCCAATTAATGATGAAAATAATTTAAATTATCAAGTTGTCACCTTGTGTATGTGGATTCTTTCTAAGAAAGCTTAATTTAGCTGATTGTGAGGTTTGTAAATCTTCTTTATTTTCTGCTAATGTAGAACTCCATCATACTTTTACAATGTTTAAGAAATTTTGTGACACAAATAGTTTTCTTTATCCCACTCTTAGTTTGGTATTATATATTAATAACATTTATGATAGGATGGTTGTATTGTTGAAATCATTTGATCATGTACATAAATTCTATTCAGAAAAAAAATATTGGTAACTTTGCGAAAAGTTAGTTTTTCATGATACACTTGTGTTATCTAAATCTGGACAGAGAACAATCTGTGCTTCAGCATTTAGCTAGGTAGCTCTGCAGTCTCGTACGTACTGCGTATCATCATTGGTTACCTGAGAAACCTCGGACCTCCAGCGATCAACCTTTAGTTCAAGAACATTGTTAAATATATCTATGAGTTTAATTATCAGGAAATTTCATGATGACATTTGTCGGTCTTCTAATGATAGATCCCAGAATCGAAACTCGAGCAAGGTTAGGCGGCTTATATGCATGTCTAAGACACAAATTAAGTTATTGAATTAATTTTTATTTATATGTACGTAAATACGTGTCTGTGATTTCTATATTTATAGATATATCGCACTGATGAGATCAAATAAGATCGAAACACGTATTTAGAGCATATTTAGAACCAAAAGAAAATCAGCCCTATAATATTACAATGATTTTAAAATGCTTGCATCGCTATTGTTTACGAATTTAGTACGCCATATGCTCATCAGAGTGTGCTAGCGTAAGGGTCTAATAAGTCTAATTTTTAACGTGGAATGAGTCACTCTTATATGAATGATGTCAATGATGTTATGTAACAGGGAACCAACTTTATATGTTTTTAGTAATGGCTGGTTCCCTGTCGCATAACACCATTCATATGATATGCTCCTTGAGTGCGAAGTACGGGTGCTTATCAGCACATAAACGAGCCCAAGTGAGAGAACAATACAAAGCAATTTGTTTTTCATACAAAAATCAATTTTTAATTTTTTAATACAACAAGAACCTCTTACTTATCAATGATACAGTTCTCTGCAATCACCTTTGCACTTAGATCTATTTTTATTTTCTTATAAGTGATTAGTTGGCACTTGAAATTTCTACTTCAGGCAGATGCTTACTGAGAAAATCTCCCACATCATCTTTGACATACCTATGTATGAGAATAAAGCACAATAAAGCTTTTGTATTACGGATGGCAAATTGAAACACAACATTCTTGCAACGCAGCCATGATTTATATAAGTAAAACAAATAAATTAAATTACGTTATTCTCATATGTACGACCGCAATGATGCTACATACATAAATATATATGCACATTGCACATGAACCAGATGAATGAATTTTCGACAGATCAGATAGCAATGTTTTTAGGAATATTTTATTTATCATAGTACTTTTTTATTTTACAGTTGCCTACATGCGAACACATATGTATGTCAAATAATATGGAATTAGGTTTGTTCTGGTTTGGAAAAATAAAGATACTTAGACGTCAGACGGGAGCGGAGTTGATAAAAAGCGTTCTGGTTTTTTCCGTACTGTTTTGCATTTGTCAGTTATCTTTTCTGGTTCTGTACAAACACAATCCACAATTATTTCAAACTGTCACAGATCGTTCATGCTCCAAGGTGTGGACAAAGTTCGACTGCTTTATCAACGCATGTGCATGTCATGCAATCGAGATGCTTAGAGATGTTCCAAAGAACGAGGAATTTAGTGAATGTATAGTGTCCTTATTTAATGAAAATGAATTTCAAATGCACTTTAAGTATGTACTACTTGAAACTGTTATATTCGATTGGTTTTATTTACATGAAAGATTTATTGATATTTATACAGGATGACTGATAATGAAACGGTCATACTTTACAGCGTGTTATTATTAATAATTGGCAATAAATACAGCCCAATTTGCCTTATCCAAAAGTTATCTGTTTTCGAGATATTGTAGTTTTTTGTTTTTCACTACTTATTCTCACTCAAACTGAAAATTAACGAAAATAATGGAACTTTTTCTCAATTTTTCAGTTTTTCTGACTCGAGGACATCTCAACGCACATTATCTATCGGTGACAATTACGTTAAATGCTTGGACAAATTAAAAGAAAAAAATTAAATCTTGCTTGGGTATAGGTCAATAAAACAACCTATACCTAAGTGGAAATATTTCAGGAATTGAGTTTTTTTTAATTTGTCCAAATGTGTATTAATCAGTATCCCAGTTATTCCCATATAATTCAATTGACTGTCCGCAGATGACGCTACAATCAAGCAAATACTCGTTCTGGTTTTATGTAAGTTCGTAAATATCCACAATTCATGTCGTTTTGCATCTAGGCATTCTGTCCGGTGCAGTTTTATAACACCTTCAGATTTTCGAACCAAAATAAACCTAATAATGTGAATCTTTACCATGGAATTCATCCTATTGACGGCCCAAAATTGAGAGTTATTATTACAAATATATACAACACACAAATAATCTAAAATAAAAGCACAAGAAATACATGATCTACTACACGAGTCGTGCCAGCAGTGTTGTGGAAACAAATATGTGTAAGCTCTACGATTCTTACAACAACAAGTAACGAAGTATCGTCAATAGTAAGCAGTACTAAAACATGAAAGCAGATTTATGAAAACTTAGCAAAGCATTTGTGAGTGTTTCCGAAACATGAGGAAAATAAATATTAATAAAGTATTTGAGGATTTTGTTCCATTCAACTTGCAATACATTCGTTTAGTTTTCATACCCTCTCCCGTACCTTTTTTTTGCCCAAAATAATTCCAAAAATGCTCTATAATATAGAAGGCATCTGCGGTTTGAGTCTCTATTATTCGGGTTTTAACCGCGACATAGTACAACAAAAATAATCTAAATACAAAATAAAGTAAAATAAAAGCACAAAATCTACTAACTTGACGTTTCACCACTAATGTAAGTGACTTCTCCAAGAGCAAAAAGTGAGTAGTGGATACCAGAAGATCACGGTAACTAGACAGACATGCCAACCACGTTAGAGACGAAAACCTTCTGATGAGTGAAGGATGTCATATTTTTATCCGTTGTTTTCGATGTAATTTTTAGCAATTAAGTCCAAGTATTTTTGTTTTGTACTTTTAACAGCTAGATTGCTATTTTGCTAGTCAAAACTTGTTAGTGGGTTCACGATTCGAAGACGTGCACGTCATTAATAGAATTCTCAGTATCACCAACACAAAAGCACTAAAATACCTATGGAAGGTTAAACTCTACCACAGAATAACCAGAAGGGACACGACCCGATCATGGAATTTATGCGCATGACCGTAAATCGCCATGTTGAAAACTCACAATGTTTATGTTTACGTATCGTGTGTTTACTAAGGCTACAGTTATTTTTAATTTATTCTAAATTTCTATAAAATCTTATCGCCGGTGGTGTAGTGTTCGCTCCTGCAAAAACAATACGACATTAACAGAGGGATATAGCTTCTTCCTGTACCCTAAAAATGATAAACTGTAAGTGTTTTGTTATGTTGGACAACTATTTCAATTTTTGGTCTTTTGCAGTGCTTTGGAATGGCTAAAAGTATGTAAGCGTGAAGATTTGTTAGAAAGAGGTATTAATTGGACAGCTATATAATACCTATGTATGTGGAAAACATTTTGAAGATAGAATGTTTTTAAATTTCATGTAAAATCGTTTGAAACCACATGCCAACATTATTTATTTGTGGTCCAGCGAAACCATTAACAGCTATAAAATTAGGTGTGAATTATAAATAATAACTTTTGACCAATTTATGCTTAATGTTACTGAGCGATGAAAGTATACCAATTTATTGTAAAATATTACAGTCGATGCATCACCAACAAAGTGTATTGTAGAGATGGATGAGACTGTACCTATTAGAGCACTTATAATGTTTTCAGATTGTTATAATAAATAGCCGTACGTAAATAGCCTTTGTTTTATTATAAAGAACTAAGAATTCTCAAGTGTGCATTATAAGTTCAAGTAGTTTTCATCTATCCGTTCTTACAAGTTACAATAGTTATAATATCCACGTACATATGTAAATACATATGAATTTACTAATTCAAATTCCTTTTTCTTTCGCTTATTCTTAATTTGAAATACAAAGCAGTTAAATGCAATGTGTTGGACATTGGACATTAAAAAAACTAAAAATTGTTTCGTATATTTGCCTATAAAAAAAATTAATACACCATTTTTATGGTAACTGTCAACTATCAAAACATAAACACTGTGAGTTTACAATATGGCGGATTCGAATACAATGAATTCAAGGTCCTCAAACGACGCACCCTCGATAACAATAGAAAAATCAGCTGTTGTCCTTTCTGCTTATTCTGTGACTCTACATCCTGCGAATACAGTTTTATGTCGGTGCGAATGTAAAGTGTTGACACATACCGCTCATTTGTCATTTGTCGTGTGCTTGTTTACTGACATAACATGTAAATAAGAAACAAATAAATTTTGCAACATTGTTTTGACGACAATGATGACGTGCACACCATAGACAAAATAAGAGAGACTGTTTCTTTCCATAAGAGAAATGGGAAGCATATAGAGAGACGCGGTCTGATTATTGGCGTAATTGAAAACGGTATCTGCGCATATTTTGACAAAATCGTCAAATTAGGGTCCAACCTTTGAATACGTGCATTGCGATGGCATTGGTATAATACGATTGTAGCGCTATCTATGTATGTAGGCAGATATTATATTTCAGGCGCCAAATATGATATTGTTTTATTGTAAGGAATGGATTATACAAAAAAAAATTATACTAAAGATATTTATTTAAAACTCATCACATACAAAAATATGCAGCAATAGAAACAACATATTCGGAAGAATATAAAACGCAACTGAAAGTATAATACTGTAAATGTAAGATAAATACTATATGTAAAATATCACAAATAAAAGTAAATTCATAACTCAACAAAAATAAAGAAACATGGTAAAACAGTGTACACAAAGTAAACATAAAGAGCTCCTAATAATCTAATCCCATAATTAATAACGATTCTCCATAATTTGATTCTCTTATATAAGCTTTATACATAGATATGTAAATAAATAAAGGTTCTTCTACACAATATATGAATAAATAGGATTTTAATGAAAATAATAAGGGAATAAATAAATAATTTATATTTAAATAATAAATTTCTACGTAAAATCACAGAAAATAGTATAAAATCCTAACCAAAGTCGAAACTCATACTACAATAAAGCTATACAGAATATTTCTTGTATCTTTACCTGAGCTACAGATCGAATGATTGAAAATCGCTGCAAGTTGATATTGAACTCCTGGTGTTGTGCTCTAATTTGTACTTAATTATCACAAATTTAAATGCATTTTACAGTTCTTCTAATCTAAAAAAAACATAGGTAGTTTCTATTATCATTTACTTTTGATTGATTTTCACTTAACACTATTCACAAAAATAACATTAATGTCTGTATACATACCTGCATACATATTAGTTATTTTCTGTTTAATACTATCGCCAAAGATGATAAATTATCGATGTGCTATGTGGGGTATGCTGTAAAATAACATTTTCACATTAAATTACCGGTTGATTACACGGAATACACGATTCAACGAAAGGTAACTTTTCAAAATTAACATGTTGAGGTTGAGGTTATGGCACCATTAGTAAACGTAAACAGATGATTTATTTGAGAAGTTTGTCAAAATATGCGCAGATACCGTTTTTAATTACGCCAATAATCAGACCGCGTCTCTCTATATGCTTCCCATTTCTCTTATGGAAAGAAACAGTCTCTCTTATTTTGTCTATGGTGCACACCTTCGAATCGTGAACGGAGTTTAGTTACAAATTTCATGGACAGATCACACGTTGCCTGTTATGTGTTTATAAATATAATAAATTTGACATGCTTATCAGAAAAGTTCATAGTATTCAAAGTAGTTATTAAGTAGATAGGTTTGTAGATATTTATTAGTTCAAGCATACAAACAGGACAAATCAAATAAATCAGTTCTACAAACCAAAAACAAATTAAATTTAAAACACTGCGTAGAAACAAGCAGTAGTCAATAGACATACACAGGGTGTTTAGCTAGGAATGGGACACCGTGATATCTTGGAAACGAATACCTAAATACTTTTAAATTTTGAAGTTGTTTTAAGTGTTCGGAAGCGATACGTGTTTCGCCATAATTCTGCGTTATCGCTAGATGGCGCTACCTAACCATTTTTTTAATGGAATATGGATGCAGATTATGTCCTTGAATACATTAAAAATTTGTTAATTATTCATAATTGCAATGATTGATGCATCTGTGAGCAATTCTCTCAAAAATTAAAAAACACCCGTGAAATCAAACATGTTTTATGTGTATGTTTCCAGTTGACAATCGTTAACGTTTTTGTGCTGTAACTTTTGACATGATTTTCTTTACATTTTCAAATGAAAAATCCAACGATAATAATCTATGGACAATACAACCAGAATATCAGACTAGTTCAAGGAACTCAAATTAGTTGATACCGTACACATAGTGAGTCTGGAGATATTGGTTCATTTCATTTTTTAAATATATTTACATTTAGACAGAACTTGTATTTCGGCTTGTTTTTGCTCTCTTGACCTTGTGTTATATTGATGAGTGCCAGTGCTCGTCAAGGTTATAGGCACAGTAGCTCCAATATAGAACCAAAACGAGGAGTTCACACTTTATTTGTAGTGAAAGATGCTCTAGATGAATCCGTTCATTTAATATTATCATATAATTAGTATAGTACACAGTATACATAGTATTATTTTAAATCAATACTATACAGTTATGAAATAATACACATCTTACATCTTATTAAGTAAAACTGGAGATCAGAAAATTACTTATTACACAAAACAAAATCTGTAGCTTAAAATACATAGTAAGTAAATTAACTGATTTTCGAATTTCAACGTCTAAAAATTTAATTTTACGTTTTATATAAAAAGACTCGGAGGGGGCGCGCGTGTCTGAAACAATCGCACATGGCATCGTGAATAGACTCCGAAATAGCGACATAAATACACATTAACAAGGTTAAATGGGGGTCGTTCGAACAGGAGTAGAAGTAAGGGTGTATGCGGTAACAGGAGACGATCCCGTAGCTCTACATTCGCATTTCCATATTAAACCCAGCGTATGCATGAGGTTCCGGATAATGTTTGACAGTTGACGTTTGGCGAGGGTCGCCGTGACAAACACGGCTGAGGGATGCTAGTATGTTGCTATGGCTATGCCGCGTTATTAGAGAACAGGAGTTCGGTGAGTGGGATATACGGCTGGTCGTCGCCCGAAGGGTCGTAAGATGACGCACGATTGCCTAGAGGGTGGATCGGCTGCAAACGTGTATTAAAATTGTTCAAATTGGCATTGGAAAGCAGAGTTCTCTCCCCAATAACATGAGGGTTCAGAGAAGATGCTGGCAGCAATTATTCCTACATTGAAGATTACGTTCATTCTCGTTTTATGTATCAGCCCGTTGTGACAGCAAGCAGTTTCATACTGAATTCGGTGAACATTTGAGAATGAAATGAATTTAAAAATTCAAGAGAATAGACGAACAAAGTGGTAACAAATTAAAAACAGAGAATAACACTTAGAACAGAAATAAAAACATTACATTATCATAAATACAAAAATTATAAAAAAAAGAAAAATGAAGGAACAAGACAACAAATTGTAAAAGTTATTTTAGGAACTAGATTTTATTTTTTTGTTTGTAACTAATATAGGTTGGTAGTAGGCGAGAGGCACCGAGGGGATCGCGTGTGGCATACCGGGTACGAGTTACGTTTCGTGTATTTTAACTTTCTTTAGTGCTTAATTAAACTGTTAAACCTAGTAGTGTGTTTTATTAAGTAGAATAACCACTCGGCAATCTAAGTTAACATTTTCAGAAGTGGGATATATACATTTACCAAGTTCGGAAAGTATACGTAAACGGATAAAGGAAAATCAAGATGGAGAACATTCACAGAACTAGAACATGTGGCATATGTTAAAATAAGTGACAAACTATTATTTGGACAAAAAGTTGCTGAACCATTCAAGGATTTACAGTTAGAGACATTCGGAAATGAACGAAACCGTGTAGTTGTGGTGAGCAATGAGGATATTTTATTAACAAAACAGTGTGTGAACTTCATAAATGTGACAATCGAAAAGGAATTTCAAGTGTTGCCAGTTATAAACTCTAATTTGATGGATGTACCAATCAAAGTGGGAGATACTCTAGGACATGTGCGTAATGTTCGGAGTGACATTGTTAAAACAGCTGATGTTGAATATACTGAACAGATAGTGCCGGAAATGATTAATGTAAGTGAAGATACATCTGTGGACACCGTAAGTAAATTAGTAGAACTGTGTAACAGCTATCGAGGATGTTTTGCAATGAATTTAAATGAGTTAGGATGTACGGATGTCATTGAGATGGACATTAGAGACAATGATAATCCAGTTAGGGCTAAGCCATTCAAATCGAGTATAAATGAACGTGAAATCATGTCAACCATCATTAATGATTGGAAAAAGCATGGGATAGTGAGTGACACAAAATCACCATATGCTTCAGCATGTATGTTAGTTAACAAGAAAGATGGAGATCAAAGACTTGTAGTTGATTTCAGACCCTTGAACAGTCAGACTCACAAAATGAATTACCCCATCCCAACCATAGATGAACAGTTTGAAGGCTTACATGGCCATGTATTATTTACTTTGCTGGATATGGGTAACGCCTATCTACAAATACCACTTACACAAAATGCGAAGGAGAAAACGGCCTTTATAACGCCAGACGGCACTGGACAATTTAATAGAATGATGTTTGGTTTATGTAATGCGCCATATGAGTTTTCGAGGCTAATGTCGATAGTTTTAGGACCTTTAGGAAGAAATGTCGTGCGATGGTACCTAGATGACATTCTAATCGCGGCAAGAAATTGGGAAGAGATGCTGTATAAATTAGAGCTAGTTTTAGAAGCAATTCAAAAGGCACATTTAACATTGAAGCTTAAAAAATGTTATTTTGGTCAGAAACAGGTAGAATATCTTGGCTATATTCTATCACAAGAAGGATTACACCCAGGTTCCAAGACTAAAGCGATCGAAGAATACCCCGTACCTACCAATGTACACGAACTAAGACGATTCATAGGCTTGACTAGTTACTTCCGACGCTTTATAAAAGATTACGCTCGAAGGAGTAAACCGTTAACGGATTTGACCAGGAAAAAAATTCCATTTATTTGGAAACAGTGTGAACAGGAATCATTCGATGACTTGAGGAATGCCCTGATGACAGCACCAGTACTGCGTTTATTTAATCCAAAGGCCCGAGTGACAGAGGTCCATACAGATGCGTCTCAGGCTGGACTAGCGGCTATGTTAATCCAAGCAGATGACGATGAAGAATTACGACCGGTTTGTTATACCTCCAAAAAGACAAGTGACTCAGAATCCAGATATGCGTCGTGTAAACTCGAACTAATGGCAGTGGCGTACGCATTAGAAAAGTTTAGACATTTTCTTATAGGAATACAGTTTACCATAGTTACAGATTGTGAATCAGTTGTGCACATGAATACGCAAAAGACAAAAAATTCGCAAATAGCAAGATGGTTTCAATTGTTACAAGAATTCGACTTTACTTTAAAACACAGAAATGGACAAAAGATGGCTCATGTGGACGCCTTGTCGCGTGCTCCAGTAAGTGATTCGGACGACACCATACGACGATTACAGAACCGGCTCGAAGTAATGCAGATCCTTACCGAAGACGAGAGAGTTTTACTGATCCAAAGAAGCGACAAGCGACTACTGGAGCTGATACAAATCCTGGAAAAGGACAAATCGGAGAGAAATACTCACGAGAAGAATTTGACAATTGATTATGAACTGATCGATGGAAAACTATATCGGAAGGTGGACATAAAAGGTGACATAAAGTTGCGATACGTGATACCGGACTCAATGCGCAAATCGATATGCGTCGAGCATCATGACTTAAAAGGACATTTTGGTGTTGATAGAACGTTGGATAGTATACGAACAAAATTCTGGTTTCCACGACAGCGGCGATATGTACGAAAACATATAAGCGCGTGTGCGAAGTGTATGATAACTAAAATACCGGGCGGTATGCAACCAGGGAAATTACATCCTTTGCCGATTCCCAAAAGACCTTTTTATAGGATACATTTGGACCATTGTGGACCGTTTATCCGTAGTAAGCGCGGTAACATGCACATTCTCGTGATAATCGATGCGTTTTCGCGATTCGTGAAATTATACCCAGTGAAATCAACGAAAGCTAGTATAACCGTGAAAAGACTAAAGACTTTTGTAGAATCATACGGAATTCCCACTCGAATCATAAGTGATCGCGGGACGAGTTTTACTTCAGAACATTTCGCGAAATACCTCCGTGATATTGGTACTAAACACATATTGATTTCCCCTAGGCACCCACAAGGTAACGGCATGGCAGAGAGGGTAATGAAAACATTGGTTCCATCCCTAATAGCGACCTTGGAGGAAGAGGATCAATGGGATCAAGAGATACCGAAAATAGAACAGGCAATGAATACGTCAGTAAATCAGACCACAGGGAAAACCCCTTATGAAGTCCTAATGGGATATAATCCAGAGTTTCACGATAATAAATGGGAAGACATTTTGGGACAACATGATTGGATACCTCCGACCACGATACAGGATGAAGTGACGAAAAGATGCGAAGTAAAGCAACAACGAATGAAAGACCGATATGATCAACATCATTGCCAGATCGACTATAATCCAGGAGACATTGTTGCCATGAAATGGTCAATAACCGCTACAGGACAACCCACCAAACTACAGGCCAAATACAAAGCACCATTTGTGGTAATGCAAAAGTTGCCAAATGATACTTACCGCATTGCCAACATCGCTAGAGAAGGTAGCCGACCTTACAGTACCACGGCTCATGTGAGTCAACTAAGATTATACAAGAACCATGAAGACGAAGACCAGAGCGAAGAATCTGACATCGAAGAACCAATACTCGAGTTAGTAGAGGAAGCTGACAAAAATGAGAGACTGGAAGATGAAGAGGGAGTATCAGAAGAATTGGAGAAACCCGTTACAGGGACCCGACAGAGGAAAATGCCAGCGAAATACAAAGACTTTGTCATTGAAAAGAAAAAGACTTAAATTTGAGACTGTATTAGTTAACTGTTTATTTAATATATAATGTAGTTGTACAATGTAATACATTCATAATTTACCAGGGGGCAAATTCTGTCCGGAGAGCCGAATGTAAAAGTTATTTTAGGAACTAGATTTTATTTTTTTGTTTGTAACTAATATAGGTTGGTAGTAGGCGAGAGGCACCGAGGGGATCGCGTGTGGCATACCGGGTACGAGTTACGTTTCGTGTATTTTAACTTTCTTTAGTGCTTAATTAAACTGTTAAACCTAGTAGTGTGTTTTATTAAGTAGAATAACCACTCGGCAATCTAAGTTAACAAAATATTTAGGAATTAAAGCTGAATCGTAGGGAAAATTACTTATGTATGGATATGGGATTAATAAGTTACCACATGGCTTGCAGCATTGTGTGTATTTCCACCAAAATTCGGCTTCTACTCCTAATCTGCCAATAGTGATAGATTCGTTCTAATGGCTTGAAATAAATGGGCCTATTAGATGACCCGCCAATCGCCATTTATTTTACCTATATCTCATAAAATGTGCTTTTGCGAACATATGTTGATAGGAACATTTTTTCATCTTTTTATGTGGAGAGCTTGCTGTAACCGTTTGTCCCTTTACTTTTGTTACACCCTGTATATTATTATAAAGTATGTACACGAAAAACATTGGTGGCGCGAGTTGATTGTGCGCAAAAAGCTGGAAAATTCTGACATATCTCACACTGACATCGCTAAAACACTTAAAATTCCAAAAGCAACAGTTACCTATATGCTTAAAAGATGCAGTAATCGTTTATCTTTAAAAAGAAACACCGGCAATGGCAGAGAAAAAGGATTTGGATCACAAGCAAAGGCAAAGGAAATGTTGACTGTTCTGAAGCAAAATCCTGAACTTTCGGTAAGAGACATTGCCAAAAAAGTTAAAATAATAACAACCAAAATATCATGGCAAAACGTCGCGTGCGAAAACTGTTTTTTGGCTTTGGTAGCGTTATGGATGACGAATCGTATGTAAAAGCAGATTTGAAGCAAATTCAAGGACGCCAACACTGAAGATAAAAGAGACAATGTTGCAGTTAAGTTTAAAAGCCAAAAACTGGAAAAAAAATCATACTTGATAGGCTATTTGCCAATGCGGCTTCAAACACTTTTGTAGGTACTGCTACAACTAACCAAACAATTTATATTAAAGAGTATCTGTAGACGCGGCTTTTACTTCTAATTAGGCTTCACAAGGATATAATACTATTTTGGCCGGAACTCGTAACATGTCATTACGGTAAAATGGCGTTAGTGCGGTACCGCAACAATAATCTGTCTTTTGTACCAAAAGAGGCAAATCCCCCAAATTGCCCAAAACTGCTGCCGGCCGAAACCTACTGGACCATTATAAAAGCGAAACTACTAAAGACCTGGCTAGCTGTGAAAAAGGGACAAGAGTTTAAAAATAAATGGGGAGGAACTTCCGGGTAAATCACTAAAACGTTCGTGTCTAAGCCTTGCACAGACGCTTTAGTTATTGCCTCGGAACACACAAATAATATTAGAACTGGAAATCTTGGGAATTAGGTTTTAACCCATAATTCAAACACTGATTCACCAACAAATTGTCAACTAACTTTTTGGCTTGATTCATTAATATAGTTTTTCTTTGCATAGATATGTTTATCGTTTAGAACTTTTAATTCAGCTGAAATCATAATTTTAATTACGGACTTTCTCTTTAGCGATATTTTCATCGTTCAGCTATCACTTTTCATGGCGCAATTACCTATGCTATGAAATTTGATGTTGCAGGGATGTTGATAATGTTGGAACAAATATTCATGTAGTTGAAAAAATAAATTACAACTTACAACTTTAAATTTGTCTAAATCATTGTCAGAATAGAAAATAATTAAAGCGAAATCATGGTTTAAACTTTACATGATATCTCTTATAGCAAATATCTCTTACAGAATCAATAACATTTCACCATAGTTCCAGACATTCACCTAAATATAGAATCAAGTTTCGAAGCGCAATATAACAAAGACTAAGAGGCTTATCCCTAAATAATTGACGCTAGCCGTGCTCATCTGCAAGGCTGCTTCCACCAAACCGCAACACGCACCAGCAGACGGATCACAAAGTCAACTGCATATCTCAACCGTGGTGAAACAGGTGCAAGCGAGATACGTGTGTAACTCATTGCCGCAGACAGGTCAACTGTAATCCTAGCAAATCTCTTCCAATAACATCGTCTATGCAGACGAATGAATATCACCCAGTATAAAAGTTTGTATACGGATTATTTTATTACTTTGGTTTTTTTCTCCTTTTAGATGATAAATTGCACATATCGAACTTTCTAAACCAGAGTAGGCAAATTTGAATGTTGTCATATAGATAATATCTCGATAACTATGTATAACCAATATAGGCTCTCATCTTTTGTTTTCGCATTGTTCCTATAATAGTAGAAGTGCCCGTTAATATGATATTTGTGGTCTGACAATTGTAAATCCTTCACTAATAACTTAAAAAGAAAGCACAAGAGCGAATTTTGAATTACTTGAGTTACAAAGTAAAGCTTCCTAATAAATATGTATATTGATTTACCTGCTGTGCTTTTATTATAAAAAATATATATGCTCAAATAAGTTAATTTGAATATAAACTTTGAATATAAACAATATTCCTATATAATAGATGATTTCCGTTTACTTGCAAGCTTTTAGCTCGTGGTAACAACGTGAGAAATTCTTGCTGTATATATCTTCTGTAAATATTGCTCTCTTTTGCGCTTATAACAGCGAGTTGAGTGGAACAAATTATGTAAATATAGTACGCATCAACACTTTTTTTTTCATCTGTTGTACGCCTGGCTTTCTACTAAAAATATTGACAGAAATTTTTAGTTCGGTTATTTTTACCACATTATTAAACGAAATAAAGTGTTAAAAACGAAGAATTGAATTCATGCATACTAAAATTGGAACAGTTTAGAATAACTCTATTGGACATAATTTTGATCAAAGAATTAATCCCTTGATTAAAGTTGAGTTACTTTTTACATTTACATACTTGAAGAAAGATATTGATTGATTACCAGGGATATTATGCCTCTCGTGTAGTTCTTTCACTGATATAACTTGCTCTACTCTGTGCCAACCATGTTTGCTGCAATAAATACAGTAAATACTTTTCCATTCAAGAAAACCTACGTTAGAAAGTAATCCATTTTATTCAGCATACATCTCCCGCATAATTCTGTAACTGGTATATTCATTTGTTTAGCACTCTCAATTACGTTATTTTACATTGCTCGCCATTTTCTGCTTATTTTTGTTGAAAATATCAGAACTACCAGTTCGAATGGAAACTGGATTCTTCAGTTTTAGCTGGATTTGAATACTATTGTTAAAATATATGTAACATTCTCCGTTATATAAAATATAAATTGGTTTGTCTGATAATCTTGTTTACTTTATTTTAAAATTTATGGTACGAGTTCAAGGTAATTTATTTTACTCCAACACTTTCATAACTATCTAGTCGAAAACACTGCAATTTGTTGTCCTAAAAAGATTAACGTCTGCTTCGAGAATATCACTACATGTAGAAGTAAATTCTTCGTTCAAATACTTCACTGATAGGCAAAATAATATTTTGAAATCATCATTATTTGAAGACACTACCGTTTTTTCTCGTCCCTGATGGTGCGTTTAGGCATTTTTCTTCACTAAAAAAAAATATTTCGGATAAGAAATCGTACAAGCTCAATTGACGTATGTACATTTCCAACAGTAACATGTATTTATTCTTCGAAATAACTGTAGCTAATATTTAGTACGCAATTATATTTTATAATTTGCATACAAACGTGTTTCTAACGACATTCTGGTAATTTAGTAAAAGCTCCTGTTTTTATAGAATGTACAGTGAGGTGCAAAGATATCCGGACAGGTCTAGATAGAGAAATACCCTGCGCTCAATACTTTATTCCAAAGAGCCGCAGGGCACTTACTACCTGCTGAGTGTAACCGTAGTTTTTCGCTCTTACAATAACATTGCAATATACAAATGCGTATACCTACGTATATACACATCGGATATAGCATAAATTAAAATATAGGAATTTAAGCTTTTGTAGCGTCAAGTAGATGATATTATTATTCCTTATAGTAGCATTACATAAATATAGAGATGAATATCGCGACTATTATTTGACTTGTTAGTTTTAACTAAAATTAGTCAATATCTAAAATATACATACTACTCCTTTAGTTAATAATAAATCACTTAACTTACTGTAATAGAAGTTATAATGGAAACTAAATTTTTAAGGTTTCATAAAGGTAGTAATATAGAGATAATTCAATTCTGTTTAATAATGTGTAAAGTAATGTGTTTATATTTATTTATATTTTTGACATGTAGTAAGTGTTCTTATTTATGGTTCTATATACGATTTTGTTGTATGAGTTTTAGGTTAGTTGTAAGGTAAAATAGAGAACAACTTACTAAAAGTGTTTTGACAGATTAACACCTTTTAACTCAATTACATATTGAGAATAAAAATATTTCATTTACTTTATAATTAGTATAAATAGTAGATAAATATAGTTTAAAATGATAAAAGCGATCTGGAGCTTTCGCCGATCGCTTACTGAAAATATAAAAACCCTCATATCAGCACAAAATTCGAAACAAAATTTCTCAAAAATAGCCAGTTCCATATAATAGTAATTAAAACTACATCTTAAACATATACAAACGCGTATTGACGAATTACGTGTAAAACCAAATGTGCCCGTATAGTAATAATATAGGTATTTTTAGTAATACCGTACCTAGTTTTAAAAACATTCTGAAGATGATTCACCTAATACAAGCGCAGGTAACAACAGGTAACTTATTTAATTAGAAATTTCATTTAAATACTTCTTAGTATTACTAAAACCCAAATACCTACATATACATATTATATGATGAAAAACGTAAGAAGAGATTAAAGATGTGTGTATGTTATGAGTATTTGTCAAGTTTATAGGTGTTTATGATTGGATAATCCACAAACACAACTCTATTAATCTATACATCTTATTCTAGAATTAAAGTGTAGTATTCTGTTGAACATTAATCATTTATTTTATACACAAACATTCTTATTGTTGTTTTTAATGTATGTATTTTACTATAAAAATTAATATACATTTTTTATTAAGTTTTATTTATCTTTTATTACCTATTATTAATTACAACTTAAATTTATTCTAGTTCACATCTTCGATTACAACTATATCGTCATCTTCTCTTTGAATGGTAAATGACAAATAATATCAAAATTTCAAGACATGCCTGTTAAAAATATTTATAACCAAATTAATCATTGATATATTGAACCATGAATGAACACTAACTTAATGTTAAAAAATTGTTAATATAAATAAAGTTATTTTCACTAAACAGAATTAAACAATTAAATAATTTACTTTCAATTATAACTTCACAAAATATTTTATGAATTTGCAACATAAATAATCAGGTACACCAAAGTCTAGATAAAAAAAGTTGATGTATTCTTTCGCGAACGCTTCATTACTGCATCTTATAACAAAAGGCACCTGATAGCTTTTCACCTGGTGAAGATATATAATGTGAACATACATATATTACTATTTTGTATCGGAGGACAACAATCTTTTTTTTGTATGTATATTTGCAAAAAATGCTATTCCTCTTAGTAGGTTGAATGATTACAATTCAATAAAGGAGTCATATATTTATTAATTTTTAGTAAAACGGACAACTCGGAAAATATCCGTGATATAGAACAACCGTCCTAAATTCTAACATTTTAATTCATATAATATGTCTACATATATGCGTTTATATAATACAACGTTATTGTACGAGTGACAAAATACGATCCCACCCAGCAGGTACTAAGCTGCCCTGCGGCTCTTTGGAATAAAGTATTGAGCGCAGAGTATTTCTCTATCTAGACGTGTCCGGATACCTTTGCATCCCACTGTACATACACTGTTCGTCAGAAGTAATGTCTCCCACAACAGACTTGAAGTAAACCTTTCTTTCTATATAGTACAAGCATCCTATTTTCAAGCATTATCACAAGTCGGGACCTCATTTACATATTTACCTCGGGGGATTTATTGCAACGAATTCAATTTACATTTCCGCGAAATTAGACGAATAAGTATGAAAGAGGCTGCAAGCGAGATATGTATGTATATATTCGTATACGGATTGTATGGAATATTGATCCTTTATTTTTTATTTTAATGTTTAATAATAGTAATTTCATAGCATAAAAAGATGCAATGTCACTAAATTAATTTAAAACAAATGTATGTATGATGATTAATTCATTCTAAAAGCAAACTATTTAAGAATCAAGGAATGATATATTAAGAATATGTATGTTATACTGACCTTCTTTTTGAATAAAAATGATATGACAATTTCATGTAATTCTTTATTGAAGTGAAATGTTTGCAGCAGTGTTTATAATGAACAAAACAATGCTTTATTAAACAATTTATTGCATCAATTTGTGCTTGTAATTTATTGTTACATGCATATATGTACCTAAATATATAATTCTTAACAGCACATAATAAGAAAAATAAATATTTATATATATTTAACTAAACAACAAAAAGGCAAAATAATCCTAATGTAAAATTTCGTAGGCTTGTACTGCCGGTGTCAATTCTGTAGTCTTCTTTTTTTGTCCGCGCTGCCAGCGTCTTCAGGATGTGTTGTCAGGCAGCTATAGCAGATACTGAAGATACTAAACAAAGAGTTATCGAGCAACCTTACTATAACATGACAGCGACATAATTATAAATGGTTCAAATGATTATAAAATATAATATCTGTCATACTATTATTGTTACGTGGCCTACTTTGTGCAAATTGAAGTGGTTTTTTCAACAATAGCAGAAGAAATATACATTTATCTCTAAAACGGTTGAAGATAAATGGGTACATTATTATATAAAAAGAAAGAGAATTTAATTTTACATCCAACCTTGTAAACAGATATAGGATGTTATTGGCATTTAAATGTTTCCAAATGTTGGCGCCAGTAACTGGATGTCAACAAATGGATCCGTACATGTTAATATAGGAAATAGTAAAGCAATTCAAGACGTATCAATTTGCTCAAACCAAAACTTTCTACCTTTTTTAGTTTTGATCATACAGCTCATTAACAAGAGCGCTGCAATTCCAAAATTTTTGATAAAATATTTATTTTCTCTAAAACAAAAGCACATAGGTTTAGGAAGGTCTTAATAAAAGTTACTTATAATATAATGTAGAATCTAAAAAATATATAATATATAGAATGATCTATTTAAAATAATAAAGTTACTTACGCTTTTTCTATAATTTGCTCACCATGTATATTTGAAAATATTTTCTAGCTATGCGTTGTTTAAATAGGGACAACTTTTATTTGAAACTTTTTTCTCTATACTGTAAAATAAACAAATTATCAAAGAAACCACTTCAGCTGGGACACCTGTATTAATGTGCTATTACATTTCAGCATTAAAAATACAAACATTTATTAAACTCGTAAGAATACCATTGTCACAAATGTATAAATGTAATATCCATTTCAACATTCCCTAATTTAAAATAGAGATTCATTATTTATAATATTTATGGGTATTATAATTTTGAACAGGAAAAAAGCACTACTGATATTGACTCGATTGGAAATAGAAAAGGATAAATTTTTAAGTTTCATTAAATCTGCTAATAACCTGTACCGAGATCGGGCAAACTTGAAGGAACATAGTTTTGATATTCTCTGCTCGCTAGGGAAGACATTAATTCTGAAGAGCAGTGTACATACTACCCAGCCTCTTTTACCAATTATAGTTTACAATAAAATAAACAGAATGAGATAAATACTTTCCTATGTGCCATTTTAACTATTTTAAACGTTGTCAATTACATGTCAGATTAAATCAAATAAATCAAGAAATTTAAAACACTTTTGTTACTAATGCTATCTTTAATTTGTGTAGGATCTGCTCATTTAACAAACTTTTATACACAATGTAAACACATGTCAATGGCAGAAACAGGTTGTTAGGTAGTAACATCAAGTTTGATTTCAATTCAAATAATAATTTGCGAATTTTATGTAGGTAAACAATACACAATTGATTAAAAAGAAAGTAACTGGTATTTGTTCAGTGTAAATTAATAACATAATGCTTTATTTTAACTATATGCATGCAATTTATGGCGTACAATCGCTTTGAAATGGCATGTTAGCAGGGCATATGCCGATATACAATCTATATTTAACAATCTCGTAAATATCTATCATTTATTATTCATTGTGGCTCAATATTAAAATACACATTATTATTTTCTATATTTATGCTTTTACGATTCCAATACAATTGAACAAATACAAAACTTGATTGGAACTGGTTTTAACTTTTACAAATGAAAATTTTCGAAAATTAGAAATATTATATTAAACTTAAAAACTAATCTGAGAATAAAAATGTAGTAATGAGTATTGGAATATTTATTGCTACAATATAAATTACAACACAAAAAAAAAAGTTGAATACTATCATTTACCGCAAGATTATGGTTTGACTTCATCTTAGTAAGGATAAACAGTCATGCAGAATCCATCTGGCCAAATAAATCTTGCTACTTAATAACTCTCTCCGGCCTAATCTTAAGACCTTAACTAGAAGTCCTGATTTTGCAGAGTTGTGTTATGTCGTTATGTGTGATATTTATACATCTGAATCACTAAAATCGTATTCATTGTCACAGCATTAATAACAAAGTGAGAAGAAATTTCTTTGTAGTGCGTGAAAAGACAGCGTTGATAGGTGAACAAAAACATCATAAAGAAGCTTCATCAAAGGAAACGTAATTTATGGCAGCTAGGCAACCGGTTTCTACGTGAATCGAGTGTTTTTAGGTTAGACGGTGAGTCGAGCATATGTAATTTGCGAAACAGAGAAGATAAGAGTGGTGGTTCGATAGAAGCGCCGTCAAAAAGAGGCGCCTATTCCATCAAATTCGTTTAATTTTCTCGCGCTCGTCTTTCAGATGTAAATCACTTTGAAACTAATTTCGTTTATATTGTTTTATTACACGATGTCGCGCGGCGCTGCCTTACCATACGGCGAAATACAAAAACAGGATGCGATAACACAGGCTACCACTCTCTACTGCGAAATATGTTTGCGTATTCGCGTTGAACTCAAAATTAAAACCAAATATGTTATGTGTTCTCTGTGTGTGTTGAACGTGAAACGATGCGTCCAACTGTTTGTCGAACATGTCGCGCCAATTAATTTTGACACAAAAGAACCGTAATTACGTCAATGTTGTGTTTCATTTCGGCGTATTACCGTTTCCTACACGCGTTCCCTTTACTTTCCCGTCGACGATTAACCAGGATGAAATACTGAGGGGAAAAAATAGGAGAAACAGGCGACATGGGAAAAACCGAATTACGCAAAACCGTGTGCCCGATTGGACTGTTACTGTCTAACGAAATTAAAATGCGATATACGTCGCATAAAATTTGATGCAAAACAAGCACTAACAGAAAAAAAGGTGGTTTATTTCCGAACACACATGCCAGCTGAAATGAACTGCGTTTAGTTATTTTGTTAAACAATCAACCCACGAGAAGTTACCACTTTGAAAGTTATTGAGAAAACAAAAAAATATTTCACAGCGAGAAAGATTAACTTGATTGCCCAGAAAAGTCTGTACTGAGACCTACTCTATAGAACATTCGGTACAATAGCGTTCTTGATCTGGAACTACCAAAAGATGTAACATCGACGGCATGACGGCAAGACGGAAGCCGCGATTGTTAAGGATTTAAGGAAACGAGAAAACATCTGTTCCAAAATTCTGGGCAAAAGGGTTTTTTGTACTTAGGTGTCATATTAAACGACCAGCTGACTTTTGGGCCTCATATTAACTATGTGGTAAAAACAACGGAAAGCAACTTGGCTGTTCTATTAAGAGTTATACCTAATATGAGAGGCTCCTCCAACAATCAAAAAAGGGAAACTTTCTACGGAATACTACTGTTGCAAATGATGGAGGAAAAGAAAGTATAGGACTTTCTTACAAGGGTTGCAGAGAAGGGCCCTCTTAAGGGCCAAGTGGCTACCGAACCATCTCTATGGGCTATAACTGGAATGCCTTTCGACTTATTCCAAAATTTTGTTATGTAAATTGTTAAAATTTTGACTGTGCACTATACATACATATATTCAGAAATTGGAATTTATGTTAATTTGTATCCGTTTTATCAAAATCTATATAAAGGGTGTTTAAAAAAAAGTTGTCAGATATTTTACCCAATTATAGTACTGGTGGAAATAAACAAAAAAGTCTTAGTCAACATGGGTCCGCAATTCAACTGGTTTGGACATATAGTCGATTGCATATTGCTTTAATAGGATAAAAATTTTAAAGAAAATCTGATCGCAATGTAAATTAAACAAATGGTTATTTAAGGTAAAACTAAAGAAATTGTTCTACATGTCCACCGTTCATTTCTAAGCACGCTTCACACTTTATTATGAAAGATCGACGCACTCTTTCGAAAATTCCTAGTCCCCCGAATTTCCTCGCAACAATTTACGATTCGTTGCCTGAGTTCTTCCAAAATGTTTACAGGTCGTGCGTAGGTACACTAATTGTTTTAGATGCCCCCAAACATAGAAGTCTAGAGGTGTCAGGTCAGGGGACCTAGGAAACTATGCAGTTAGTCCACCCCGTCCTATCCATCTCTCGTTGTAGTCTTGATTTAAGATTAAATTTCTAATGGAAAAATGCGCAGGAGCTCCATCGTGCATAAACCACATACTTAATCTGTTAAAAAGTGGCACGTGTTCCAGCAAAACGGGTAATTCATTTCTTAAAAAATCCAAGTATACTTGTCCCGTTAAACGATTAGGGAGAAATACTGGACCAATTAAACAGTCTCCAAAAATAGCAAGCAAAACATTTAGCGACAAACGGTTTTGGTGATGCAGTTCAACAACAGCATGGAGCTTTTCATCTGCCCAGACGTGATTGTTATGAAAATTGAATATTCCGTCTCTTGTAAACTCAGCCTCGTCACTAAATAAAATCTGAGCCGCAAAATTAGGAGTTTATGCCAGCTTTCGTAAAACGCAATGACAAAAAACCCTACGTGCATCATAATCGAGAGGAGCAAAAACTTGCACGCGTTGAATGTGGTAGGGATACAGCTGCTGTTCCCGCAGAATTCTCCAAATGAGAGGATGACTGACGTTCAGTTCTGCGGCAAGTCTTCGGGTGCTAATATTTGGGTTGTCTTCTACCCGTCTCAAAATATCTAATTCTACTGCAGGAGAAGAAACTGATCTAGGTCTACCCGAATCACCATTAATTTTAAATGAACCAGTTTCGAACAGCCGGATATGAAGTCTTGAGAAAATCTTATCACTCGGTAACAACTGATTTGGAAATTCTGCGGCATACATACGCCGTGCTTCAGTGGCATTACCATTCGCACGACCGTACATAAAATGCATATCGGCCATTTCTGCATTTGCGTACTTATGCATAATTTGAAAACAAAAAAAATTGATGCAAATGATAAATAATCTGATGACAGATGTCTGACAGAACTAATTTTAAGTCACAATCAGTTGTTTGACAAAGGAAACTATTCTCAAAACCGAAAAATTAATTTTTTTATTTTAAAATATGCAATCGACTATATGTCAAAAACAGTTGAATTGCGGACCCATGTTGACTAAAACTTTTTTGTTTATTTCCACCAGTACTATAATTGGGTAAAATATCCGACAACCTTTTTTTAACACCCGGTATAAAAGAGAAAGCCGTTATTTACTACGCTTATAGCTATAGAACGCCTGGACCGATTTCGATGATTCGCACCAATTGGGACTGGTCTCCGGCCAAACAAGAAGAATACCCAAGAAAATTCCCGAAATATTCCCGAAAAAAAATTATTAAGAAAATTCATTTTCCCATACATTTTGTATGGAGTGATTTTACGACGCCATCTTTATGATAGATGACGTTTATGTTTATGTTACGTTGTGACAATTTTTTTTTTACGGGTGGGACACGGGGGCGGTACAGGACGGGCGGGGCACGGGGGGTGGTACACGTAACAATAAAAGATTAAATATCTAAATCAATACTTTTCTAGGCAGAGCGAAGTCTGCTGGGCCAGTTAGCATACCTACATATGAATTAAACTAAACCCACCCTTTTATTTACAAGAACCTTTACACTTATATATGCATCTCTAGTAGCTGGGTTCAATAAACTAATAGGATTGTAACACCAAGTATTTGAAGCAACTGTAATCCAGCAAGCAATCATTAATCCTGAACCTAATGCATTAAGCGATGAGAGCTGTTAAGACTGAAGCGCATGAAAGAACAGCTATATCCCAAAGACAATGGCATTTGGTAGTATAGTTCCTTTAAACTGTTTGAATACTGTACATCACTAATGTTTTATAGAGGTAAGCATTAAAAAATATGCTAGAAAATTACAAAAAGTTTGTACATGCCATTAAAAAAAAGTAATTGAATTTGGTGTTACGTCATAAGGAATGTTATAAAATTTGTATTGCTATAAAAATAAATTTATTTTATAACACTATAAGTTTACCTGATCTGATTTTAAAGACTGCGTATTGAAATCTAAATGAGCAAATCATTTTTATACTCTTATAGCGTTAGTTTTCTACTTGGTTATTACGGTTATGTTAACTTTTCAGGTAGTTTTTTTAGTGGCCGCTAGCATTTTAATTATATTTTGTGGTATTTCTTGCAGCGCTCATGGTTTTCTTTCAGGTAACTTCCTTCTTTCAGCATTGAAATCGACATGTTAATTTTGTAATATTACATAAACAACGTTTAACGTGAATCGCCTGCTCTGAATTTGTGAGTGTTTGATTTTTCATTCGAGTATCGGAAAGTAGAAAATTGTTACTTTTTAAAACAAATTTACTAAAATTTCTATTGAAAATTTACAACCGTGTATGAAGTCTAAGATCAAATTCTGCTGCTGTTACTCAAATAATTATCTTAATTATATTTACAAAACTAGCTAAAACCTAATTTTTTGATTTACCATTTACATGATGAATATTTATTTTCTCTATGCCAATAGCTTTTATAATGCAGGTTATTTTGCATGTGATGGAAGATGAAAAATTGAAGACAACGCAGAAAAGTAAATTAACATGCAGACCGGGCTCTTCTAGGTACTCAAAATCGGATTGTTGTTTTTTTTTCAGGCAGAAGATGGAAATTCCATTAGATTACAACGAACTACCTCGAAAGAGACGTCCTAGGTCGCAACAGCGCTACCCAGATTTCGTTTCGCCCGGAGCGCCAGGCAACCTTCTTTGTCGGAACATCACGTATTGTAAATATGGATTACAAGCTAAGAGCTAGTACTATACTTTCATCTTGGTAGATTATACATCTTTTTAGAATGATGGATAGGGTAAAATCCTCGTTTTCTCCAGAATTGGAAGAAAATTTACTATTTGACTTTGTAATTTGGTAAACACAGTAGCATATTTTATAGTACAATATAATGGTTACATGTAATTTTTACATTTAGATATCCATTTCTTTGTTGAAAGTAGATTTATATTTGTTATTATATAGCTATGCAAAAGCCATAGGTATAGAACTAAAACAAAATTTTCAGATAGCCATATTTGATACTGTACCGGTAAAATTTTTATACAACCACGTCCAGCATGGTGTTAATTACATTGTAACAAATATTACACAAGTTTTGGTGCAAATTTTGATATACAGAGTATTCCAATGGAAACGATCCACCTTAATGACAGTCCTATACCTATCCTTAACACTTTAGAAGATAGCGTCTAAAGTTTTAAGGGCTATTTTCTATTTCATCCGCCAGAAATCTAGGCTGTATAAAAAAAACGGCAAAAAAACTACATGTTGAATTTTTTTATCACAGGGATCAAATAATGTATGTACAGTCACTGACAGAAGTAATGTCTCCTCCCAAGTAGCGGTGTGTATCAAAACTGTATTCCATTTCATAATCGGGTATGTTCGTCGTTGCATACTACCTTCGCTTAACGGGTTATGTATTCACATAAGCCGAAATCCTGTTTTTTGCTGTTATAAATTCTGCTGTAGGTATTAACACCAACATATTTGTGAAATTTAAATTTAAGTTAGATTCATTTTACTTTCAGACGTCATTTTAAAATGCGGATATATTAGCTGGCTATATTTTTCGTTATATTAGCAATGTAAAAACTTGTTACTTTTATTCCGGTCGATATTATAATAATTTTAATAAGGTATTTAAAGTAAAAGAAGTTTAATTTGCCCGATTTCCCATTATATCTGTCAATTTAAGTCTGCTTTACGCTTAAGTTCCCGGCTGTTAAAATTGTGAAATGTCGAGTTTATTTAAGGATAATTATATACAACGTAATAACACACATAAAAATATTAGATGCAAGTAATCAATTGATGTGTATTCAAAATACGTATTTCGTTACTAAAAAAATATATACCTACTACATGCTGAAAGTAGTATAGTTGTTAAAAACATATAACCTAAGCTTCGATAAACTCAATAATAGTTTGATTTGTTTTGTTTCGTAAAATAAGAAAACACACGTATAGTAGAAATTATTTTACTTTTCATGTGGTATAACATTTTTGTTAACAAGATAAATGAAATTAGTAAAAAAAAACGAAATCCTGAATAAATATGTATATACAATTAAAGTATAAAATAAAACGAAATTCTTGTTCTTTTTGCCAACTATTTTTCATAAATTAAAACATCTTTGTTTCTTGGAGTAGTAACATATTAATTAACAATAATTATTTGTGTACTTTCCTGTTGACGAGGCGTTTTTGAAATCCCCGAAAGCTGAAAAGTTAAATTCATGATCAAAATGATGTTATTTATATAAGTTGTTGTTAATAAAAATGCCATTATGCCCAGCAACAAAGATGTATAATTTGCAATAAAAATACATTAAAAAAACTGAACTTATGAAATTAATAACGGCGTTTATTAATACAGTCTCTCATGTCCATTTTCTTCAACTGTAGATAAGTTCTTGATAAAGTTATCCGTAAGAAAAGGCAAAAATCAGCTTCTTCACTTCTAATCAAATGACGCAGTAAAGAAATTCAAATGCACATTATCTATCAGATATATTTATCTTGACGATAGTTATCGCTTACTTTATCCGTTAGTGAAGAAAATGGGCATCAGTCTGTTAGGAACAGAGATCACTAGTTTTGCACAGTAATCACTACCGCACAATCGTGCCCACACAGTAATCACATTCTCTTGTAGGTTGTGCACTGTTCGTACACTCGCCCTACCGTTTTCATTCCACATTCGCGCCATTAACGCCCACAAGTTTTCAATTGCACTGAAATCGGGTGACTTTGCTGGCCAGGGAATTATTCTTATATCTGGTTGCTCTGCAAACCAATTCCTTACAAGCCTAGCGGTATGTATTGGCGAGTTATCTTGTACCATATAAATTGGACCTTCGGGGAAGAAGACGCGTGCGCTGGGAATAAAGATTTCCTCTAGGATGTCCACATATTGCATATGTATGCACATTTATGTTTTGACACCTTAGTGAATAAAAGATTTACACATTTAGTTATTTATTGAAATTATCTCTGCGCTGCCTGAATTAATGATATTTTCATATTTGCCCACCACTCCACTTTTCTGTACTACCAAGAAAGGGACAAACAACGATGAAATAAGTCAAGATTAATGGCCTATACAATAGCGCTGGACACACATGCAATAGCATTATTATTTCTGTAATATTTATATAAGATTAATCAATAAGAAAGTGATAAAGCCGTAATAACCCATTTGTGTTTGCTCACTTCTTTGTGATGACAGTACAGCAACATCTTTTAGTTTCATCACAATATTCTAGAACTCGTTACTGGTTTTTGCTTTAAAATTCGCCTGGTCTCTGTTGATATAAACCAAACGGTGTCTATTTAATTATTATCGTTATCCATAAAGCGCCCACAGTACCCGCAGTGCAGCCGTGCTCGTTGTAACTACTCAACGCCCAGGATTTACTTTCTAATGCCATTGGATGTCTCGCAATAGTATAAGGCTTCATTATGATCCTGAAATATCGGCAAATGGGATCAGATACAATGCTCAAATTGCACAAATGCTTTTTGAGATGGCACTACCGGGTTATAACCTTGGTAACCTGTCTCAATTTTTTTCTATTATAAATAAGTAAACTTCTAGTCCTACTACTGGATGATACCTCTGGGAAAGCTTCTTCAATTTCCTGTCCTGTGATCCGCCGCCAGTAATCACAATGTTTCTGTCTTAACTTTATTTTTGCTCTTGACTGATAACTGCGCCAATTATTACACAGTCTGGTTCTGATCCGACATAAATTTAAAGCATTTTTAGCTTTCTTCTGTAATAGAACACCCAGGAGTCCAGACCTGTTTGACTGTGTCTTCCACAGCCAGCTTCCATCCGTTGAAACAGTCTGAAGCTCTGAATTGATCACGCTGAGGCTCCCTGCTGAAAGCTGGTTTGCTGTTTGTGACCATATAAAGACTTTCTGTCACTATGATTCCTTTCTACCTCGGCCCAAAAGATTTACAAGGTGCAAAAGTAAACTTATCTCTCTAGGCTCTAGATATAACGGGAGCGATGAATACAAGGACAACCGCTGCTCTGTTTGGATAGGACTCTTCAGCATCTCTTAGTAGAGGTCAAGGTATTAAAGCACGGGTCGGATTAAAACTAAAACAAGAGCACTCCCAAATTCTTTAATTTACGCCCCATCATTCCGTACTACATTTGGTGCCGGATACAAAACTTACTACTTTACCAGTTTTTGAAGTTGTTACTCCAAAAAATGAACTGTGAAGGCTCTGAGGCCAAATGAAGGGTCTGATACTACATACGCATACAATACGCATTATACTTAACAATAAAACAAAATTATAAACATTTTTGATTGTGTGTCTTGAAGTATATTAATTTAGAAAGGTAAATATTATGACCAAACCATTCCTACACATACCCTATCACGTATGTAACTTAAAGCATAATTATCGACATATCAGTGTAATACACCTATCTATCACATACATGTTACAATGAAATATATCTTAAATAATTCAAACATACTATAACCACACACCACATATAACTCAATTATTTAGCAAAATGTTAGCAACATTTTAAGGGTTTTATACGCACATAAAATCAAGTTATTTCTACTCAATATCGCAAGTAGAATATCAATATAAATGAATGTCATTCCAGTTCATACTACAATATTCGCCGACTTCTTCTGGTTTGTTGAGCAATGACGCTTTTGTTTTATGAGGTTTTATCGCTTCTCAATATACGCTCGACTTCCCACACTTATGTATGTAGCTACGACCGTAATAAACGACCATTCTCGATCACTACTATTGGTAATAAGATTTAATGTTTCAGAAATATTTAATTTTGTAGTGTATGCTGTGTATGCCAGCATGTTCGCAACCAATAGGTGTCTTTTTTTACGTTATACACACGTCGAATTATTGAAGAGGGTCATAAATCAAACGTGCCACACTATTATATTGTATAGATCTTCGTTTTGACGATATTAAAGCGATTTTAACTGGACCTCCCGTTGCGAAGCCAAAGAAAAAAGTTGCGCGACGGTGTCGTTACGGTCGTTGTTTGATTTATTTATAAATATCGAGCGACGACAACCCACCAATACCCTGTGCAATAATGGAAAATAAATGATCCTGACCGCCAACATATTTCTGTTCTACCAGTATATACTGTGAGTGGATAATGATTATCATTTTTGACCCTTTGAATAACATAGTGTGTGTAATAACTATATGTCTATGGAAAATTTATACATTTTTAATTATATATACACATATATTCAAATTTATTATTTAAAATACCTGTATTGATTTCTTGTTAATGATATACCAAGACCCATTCAGTATTTTCTGCGTAAAGTCACTTTTTAAAATTTGGACATTTGGTGGATGCTCAAGGTTGTTCCATATGCCTACACTCATTGCGAAAAAAGCAATGAGCTCGTCAATTTTCCAACATTGAAATAAATGTTTGTTGTTCTAAAACAGTGTTTTAGAAAATCACTCTCTTATTTTGTATAGTATCGGACAATCTTTAAAAACGGAATGTTAGTAATGTATATTTTCTCAAAAATTGAAATTCTAGTGGTTTTAGGTTATTATTGTTCGTTGTTCATCGATTCCATTTCAATTCACACTGGCATAAAAGAATGGTGTTGACAAGACATTAAACCGCATACCATAATGCCCTGCTGGCGGTGTGGTTACATGGTGTGGTTGGATGCACTACTTGAATTGATACTCACCATGTCTCCAACAAACCAAAATTTGCGCATCACTAACGCTTAATTTGAATTTGAATTCGTCGGAGCCATCTGGTACCAACTCAATGTAATTTTAATGTGATGGTGGGGGAGAATAATACACGTATCAACCATGTGCCGCGCTAGCAATCAAAAACGCGCTTTTTAAATCGACGCTGTATAGTATGGTTTAAAGATGTATTTTATTTTAATGTATTGGAAAACAAAACGCATTTTGTACAAGTATTGTACAAAAACGTTTTGTATTCCAATGAAGCAACTTGATACACTGCTCCAAGTAGTATGAGTATTTTTGTTTATATCTTAAATACTTACCAAAGTGGACTTCACCGTTTTTTTATTAGTAAAACAAATACATGTACAAATCTTCATGTACATATAGATTAAACAAAGACATTCAATAATTATTATTATAATTTTTATTATATAGGTAGACTTTCAAATAATTTGGCAGCGTCAAGGCTGATTAATATACCTGGATGATATATAAAAATAAATTTACAAAAATATGAGACACAGAACAAATATACAAAGCCATTGTTTAAATTATCTAAAGGATTAGAAACTCATGTACATAAATATATACAAAAATTACAATATGTATAGTATATATCGAGTATAAACATCACACTTTACGCTATGCAGACATTTTGTTTACAGCTAAACGAAGAATGAAGTTAAATTAATTCTGACATTCAATAATTTTATTAGCTATATAATAACATTTTATTCTATACGTCCATGTTGCTTGTTATATGCCACTGCACAATTCTATAATCAAAAATATAAGTAACAATACCTTTCTCTGCGTATAGGAAACCAAAACAAATGTCTTTCATTAAGGGATATCATCACATATGAAACATTTCCGCCCCGGCATATTATATTAAAAACATATCTACATTACACTAACTACTAAACCACTACACCAACTAAAATAAAAAAAATGTATGTAATGTAATAAGGAAAAAAAGGGAAAAAATATGAATTCGGTGTTATAGATATTAACAACCACGCAATGAACACATAAATGATCTGAAATAGAAAAAATATTACCTCTACAATATTGAAATTATAACAGGTGATATGCAACTGGTCCAACAGTTTCTTTTTCTTTGCAATATTATTCTTGAAGTACCTGTAGCTTAGATAACTTTTTATACAAGCGCTCGTAGCGCGGTACATGGCTGATACGCAGAACTATCGTTTTATAGGAACAAGTTTACGTATTAAGGTTGGGACACACTTGTCATACAACCTTCCGATCCGACTCGGTACGATGTTGCTCCAAGAATTGGATCGGTGTGGGATCGGAAAGGGGTGAGCACACATATCATACAAGCTCCAAGATACTTTCCAATTTCCGACTTTGGCTCGATACACTCGCCAGTCTCGATTTAAACAATATCGTAGACAGTCCTGTGCGCAAATTGTTCAAAAATTTTAGCAGCTGCGATTTAGGGCACTTTGTTAAGAAGAAGATAAAGGAATTCAGAGATCTTTCATGGAGAACAGCAGAAAACGCAGATTTTGGGTACATGCTGCTTGGAATAGAAGATCTGCAGAAGGAGAGTATTCCACACTTATACCTTATCTGTTGGATGTTTCCGGTTTTATAGCCGCCATTTTTTTCCTATTTTAGTATTAAATATTAATTACATCGCATATATTCACATACAAAAGAAAATACCAAACGACATGCGTCCCGCAGCCGGCAAACGAATAGCCTGCACGATCGGATGAAAAAACGGAGACGGATGGGAGTGGGAACGGACAGGTGTCGGAAATTTGTGAAGTACGGCGTTCGGGTTTCAGTGCCATTTCCCTCTCAGACACTCGTTCGATCGTATGATCGTAGTCGGATCGGAAGAGTGTATGATAGGTGTGTCTCGGCCTTTAAGTTGGACCCGGGTGGTCGGAACACAAAATGTGCGTCCATTCGACAACTCACCGATGTCTTAGCTTGATCCACTGGTGTCGTGACACGGCGATGCTCGCAAGTCAGTGGAATAGGCTGCAACACGTCGTGCGCTCACAGTCCATTCTCTAGCAAACGGCCTTGTACAGTTCGCGTAGCGAGTACGCTTTCTCTTCCTGCTGGCCAAACAGCTTCATGTTGCCTTGAGGGGGATATACGCGTTGCTATAGCGCCGGACACAAGGACGCAATCCTCGCGTGTTGTGGTCATGCGGCAGTCTCGCTCGAGACGGTGCGCGATTTCACGAAAGGATACACCTGCCATATGCATATCCACAACCATTCCTTGCTTAAACTCGCTCAGGTAACACGAACGGCCTTCCACTACGTAAGCGGTAATGTATAATCGTACTTTAATTATACATTACCGCTTCGCAACACAGTAAGAACGGCCGGTTTCTGCCAACTGCTTCGGTTTCCACACTGACCGAATATTGCACCTCTTGGCGCTACTCGGTAAAAAAATCCTTTTCCTTTATACAATTTATACTAACTTGAGTGTCATATCAAATATTATATTACAAAAGAAATTTCCTCAATTAAAAGAAATTTATAATATTAACAAAATACAGCATCAACAATTACTTAAAACTACTAAGTAAAGCTTTTTCCATCGACAAATTATAAGATCCGAAACTCAATCGCAGTCTTAATAACAATATGTTGATAAACGTGTTAACGTCTACAGTAAAAAGACAGTGTCTCAAATAGGAACAGCACAGGCATTTAATCAACGTTTTCAACAGATTCCTTTGAAAACTTCTGATAATGTACCTACTTGCGTGATATCCAACAATCATATAAAATACAACTCACACACAAAGTTTTTACATCCGTATACAGAACCAGAAATGTTCACCATATTTAATAAGATCAAAAATAAAGCATCGACAGATTCGGATATACCTGCGCATATTTTAAGAGATTATAAGCACCAACATGTTAAACTCTTAACATGTTTAATTAATATATCGTTTGCGGAAGGCACTTTCCCAAAACTGCTTAAAACTCCCTCTATTAAGCCAGTCCATAAAAAAGGAGACGTGGAAAATCTTAATAATTACCGGCCTATTTTCTTATCGAATACGCAATGCTACATAGAATTAATGATTTCATAGAAAGATTTGATCTTTTATCTGCGCAGCACCATGGTTTTAGGTAGGTACGTATTGGAAATACGTAGTCATATACTACAAAACATTGAAAACAAACTCTATCCCATCGGAATTATCTGCGATTTAACAAAGGCCTTTGAATGTGTCAAGCATAGCTTGTTGGTCAGCAAACTGCATTTGTTAGGATTTAGAAAGAAGGTTTCTGACTGGATAGCATCGTATTTATCTGGAAGAATTCAATTGGTTGAAAAAGAAATCAAAACCATGAACAAGAAGAAAAAGTGTAGATCTTCAATTTTACCATGATCTATTGGCGTTCCGCAAGGATCTATTCTTGGTCCCATTTTATTTTCTTTATTCGTCAATGATATTGTTGAATTCTTATTTGACTACCACTTGATTTGCTATGCTGACGATACTACTTTACTTATAGCGGAGGAATCAGATCAAATGGACGACGCCATTGTGCCAATGGACTTTCTTTGAATTTCAACAAAACTAAATACATACTATTTGAAATAATTCAAAAGAAAATTAATTCATATCCGAACATTCATATAATGAACAATTTCGAATACAAGGACGGCCAAATTGCTGGGCATCACATTTACTTTCAACTTAAAGTGGGACACGAACACTGCTTAGTTTTAATATCTAAATTAAATAAAGTGTTATTTAAAGTTTAAAAAGTTCTATAGATATTAACACCCTACTCACTCTTATAGTATCAGAATTCATAAAATTCATTTGGCGAAACATAATTTAAAATTAACTTCGGGCAGTCCAGATAAATTCATACATTTTTGTTTTGTTCGGTCTATTTTGTGGTGGTGGGTAGTAGTGTTTTTAGATATTATGCTTTGTTTCTTTTGTATTGACTTATTTCAAACTTGTTGTCTTACGAAATAAAATTTATTATTAATAATATATACAAAGGTTTAGACAAGAAGGTTTACCTACCCGCTTTACCTCAGGCTTATACCATCACAGTATGCACAATGTTCACTTTCCCTTCCAAGCGTTCGTGTTCGGATGTGCGGCGTAGTACCTAACTGCTTCATGTGTTTTTGTATACAACGTTATCGGAAAATGCAACTTTCCGTTACATATTAATTAGTAGTAAACCGATGATGTATAACGCAATACCAGTTAGACGACGCCGTACTGCGGCAAAATATGTATGAGGAAAAGATTATACCTGTGGGAGACAATTATCAATTCTCTAGTCTAATTTACAATCATACATATGGGCTATTTTCATTGTATTATTTAGATAATGACTTACGATAGGAGAGGACGACAGTACGTATACAGATGGCAATCTAAATATGTTACTTCAACGAGTAATTTAGTAAAAGCAATAATATTTACGCATTAGCTCATTAAAAATTTATTTTATTAATCAGGCTTCTGCTAATTAAACTTTCCGTTGTAGTGGCGATTCGTTTGTACTAAGGATTATATAAATATATTGTAATGTTATCATACACCTATCCCCGTTCAAAATTCCATTTTTCACCTGACAGATGAGCATCCAGGTGTAGATAATCTAAAAAATAAAAAAGCACTAAATTTTATAGTTGAGAAACTACAACTACTAACTATCTCATCTGTGCCTTTTTAATTAAAATAATTAATTCAAAATTAAACTGAATAATAGTAACACGATTGCACACATGCGAAGTATTGTTTTAAATTCATTCATTTTATCTTAATTCAGCCCTATGCCAATGATAGAGAATGTTAAACTCTTCAAGTTGGCATCTTTGATGTTTTCTTCGCATACATACGAGGCGTTTTCAAAAATGTGATCGGGTTACGTCAGATAGCGATCCAGCCGTTCGTTTATGTAATCCGGTAAGTGTAACCTTGTTTGAAAATGTGAATCGATCAGCAATCCAGATCACTGTAAAGTTACCCTGCTAGCGGAGCAGGGTAAGTAAGGATCCGCATGCGCAATGTAGATATTGGTGGATATCGTAGGAATCGTTTGTTTATATACACGATGTAAACACAGCTGATATAGTTGGAGACGGATCGGCAAAAGTGACTGTGAACTATAAACCATCCATAACCAAACTCCAAAATTGTCTATCATCGCCATTCTACTTTGTCGACATAAATTAATACAATCTGAGATAAAACGATACCACACCATACAACACTTTTAGGTTATGTAGCGTATAGCAATCTGTGTTGTGATCTTAACGTTCGAAAATACCTGTAATCTGTCACGTGATATTAGTGATCGGATTGGGTTGTTTGGATCACATTTTCGAAAACGCCTACGGTCGATGTCAGATTTTGGCTAGAGAATAAAGAGAAAGGACAAAAGCCTTAAAATTGATGTCATAATTTTTGTGCGCATGAATTCTAAAATATGTCTAAATATTCCTGGAATGTTGTGTACATGTTTATTATTTGTTTGAAGGTGTTTGGAGATTGGTTCTTAGTTGTGAGTTTAGTGATTTTGTGAGTGTACCTACGTTTTATGGTTTTATCTACTTGGTTTATGTATGTTGGCAAAATTTGTTGTTTGATTCTTGTTTAAATCCTATTTTTATATATAATTATCTTATACTTGATGTACATTTTGAACATAATGCTTGAAATCAAATTCTTCAAACTTTTCGGCCAACATTCTAGGACATATTTTCAAAATGGCATCAATAGCCTCAAGGTCACTCAGAATCGTCAATTAAACATCAAACTTGTCCTTTCTGTTTATTGTCTTTTGCCTCAGTAGCCGTCTGACGTGGAAGGGAGGGGGTGTTGGTCGGCAGAGACCCTATTATAAGTCCAGCCAACGACAAGGACAGAAAAATGTTATATTCACCACAATATTTTCAATCATTGGTTTTAAGATAATTAATTAATTTTATATCATTTAATTTGTACACAAATACACGTAAATATTATAACAAAATTACACAATTAAATTCTACACACAAAGGAAGAAAACCAGCCACTTAGGAGCATTTTAAAGACGAAAAAGTAGGTGGTAATCGAAATCAGCAACTTTACGGTGACTCTGTATACCACGTTTTTCGACCGGACCTGTAGGAAATTAATCCAACAACGATCGTTTGTGACCGTTATTAACATAAGGATATCGATACATGTTTCTAGAATATTCGAACACAATTGCAAATCAACGGCTACAAATACCCGTGAGCTAGCAGCGACCGGTCTCTTTCCGAATAGAACATCGTCCATAGCACAGAATAACCAGAAGGGACACGACCCGATCATGGAATTTATGCGCATGACCGTAAATCGCCATGTTGAAAACTCACAATGTTTATGTTTACGTATCGTGTGTTTACTAAGGCTACAGTTATTTTTAATTTATTCTAAATTTCTATAAAATCTTATCGCCGGTGGTGTAGTGTTCGCTCCTGCAAAAACAATACGACATTATGTAACAGAGGGATATAGCTTCTTCCTGTACCCTAAAAATGATAAACTGTGTTTTGTTACGTTGGACAACTATTTCAATTTTTGGTCTTTTGCAGTGCTTTGGAATGGCTAAAAATATGTAAGCGTGAAGATTTGTTAGAAAGAGGTATTAATTGGAGAGCTATATAATACCTATCTATGTGGAAAACATTTTGAAGATAGAATGTTTTTAAATTTCACGAAAAATCGTTTGAAACCGCATGCTAAACCAACATTTATTTGTGATCCAGTGAAACCATTAACAGCTATAAAATTAGGTGTGAATTATAAATAATAACTGTTGAGCAATTTATGCTTAATGTTACTGAGCGATGAAAGTATACCAATTTATTGTAAAATATTAGAGTCGATGCATCACCGACAAAGTGTATTGTAGAGATGGATGAGACTGTACGTACTAGAGCACTTATAATGTTTTCAGATTGTTGTAATAAATATGTTACGTAAATAGCCTTTGTTTTATTATAAAGAACTAAGAATTCTCAAGTGTGCATTATAAGTTCAAGTAGATTTCATCTATCCGTTCTTACAAGTTACGATAGTTATAATATCCACGTACATATGTAAATACATATGAATTTACTACTTCATATTCCTTTTTCTTTCGCTTATTCTTAATTTGAAATACAAAGCAGTTAAATGCAATGCGTTGGACATTGGACGTTAAAAAAACTAAAAATTGTTTCGTATATTTGCCTATAAAAAAATTGAATACACCATTTTTATGGTAACTGTCAACTATCAAAACATAAACATTGTGAGTTTACAATATGGCGGATTCGAATACAATGAATTCAAGGTCCTCAAACGACGCACCCTCGATAAGAATAGAAAAATCAGCTGTTGTCCTTTCTGGTTATTCTGTGTCCATAGCGTTTATTTCTTCGTAAAATGTATTAAACAGCGTTATCACTTAACGGTGCCAGTTGAGAAAAAATAACCGGTCATCTTCGAATAAAAGTCCATTAAAAGACCTACATTTCACCGAATTTTAATACCTTTACGAAAAAGACGTCCATCCACCATCATTAGGTCCAGTCGCGCGAAGAACTCGAACAGTAAGCTTTCGAAATCACACACACTCACACACAATAAGTTAAGGTAAATTAATTTAATTAAAATTTTAAAGTTCTAAAATTTAAGCAAAATAGTTTATTTATAAAATCCAAAACTTAGAAAGTCCAAAATAATATTAGAAAATTCAAAATGATATTTTTTTAGTAAATTTTTTAAGTAAATATTTTTCAAAGTATATAAAAAAAAATTTAGTTAAAAAAGTAAAAATTATTTATTTTAATTAAAATTAACATTTTAAAGTTCAGCTAGAAATACAAAAAAGTCCCAATTTACTTAGTTTTTTTTAAAGGAAATAATTTAATTTGTGGTGATACTGTTTTTAAAGGTTTATTGTATTTGAATTAATAAAATTTATTTTTTTTTGTTGTAAAACATCTTTCTGACTTGTAATTTTTTTATGTAACTTTTTCACTTGGGTATTTTTCAACGTACCATAAGCTCTAGCTCTCGTATTCTGTTCTCTACACACGCTGTAGAGTTAAGAATTCACGAACCCCTGAGATTAATTTTTATTAAAAACCCCTATTTTAATTAAAAGAGTAAAACTCAAATTTTCGTAATTTATTATTATTAAATAAATTTCACATTACAATATACAGGGTGTTAGTAAATAAGTGCGACAAACTTCAGGGGATGTTTCTGCATGCAAAAATAATGCCAGTTTGCTGTATAAACGTCCGTCCGCAAATGCTTAGTTTCAGAGTTATTTATTTTCAATAAAAGAAAAATTAATTACTTATGAACAATAATTTTATAGCTAACTAAAAGCTTAATAATGATGAGTTGCTATTTTGACACTTCGTTAAAATATTAATTTGTATTTAACAATGCATTGATATTGAATGTCGACAGTAGCCTACTAGATAATGTATTAAAGAAATGAAAAATACACGTTAAGATGTTTTATTTTTTTGCATAAAAACGGCGCCTCACACGAAAAAAGGCGAAAGAGGTGTTTTATCACAAATTGAATGGCAAATTCAAAAATGATTTTTAATTTGAAATATCTCAGTGGCGTACCATTTTTTTCTTAAAAAAATTAAGATCATTACCCGTATGCACACCAATGATGAATATAAAATTCTTGGTTGGATGTCAAGAAATGCGTAATAACCATCTCTTAAAACTCACCAAATTTCTTTTGCCTATCTCGACCGGTTTCAGAGCAATAAATAAATCGTCAGTTTTTAAGAAGAACTTTAACACCCTATAACTCTGAAACTAAGCATTTGCGGGCGGACGTTTATATAGCAAACTGTCATTATTTTTGCATGCAGAATCACCTTCTGAAGTTTGTCGCACTTATTTACTAACACCCGGTATAGCAACAGTAAACATACATTTACTAAACAATACAAAATAATATACTCACTTATTGTTAGATACCTACAGAATATAAGTTCCTTCAAGTGCTCTCTGCCAATACTTCATATTGACGACTACATGAAATGAAAATTGCAGTTACTTTGTCCAACCTTGTATCTTAATCATTTCTAATAAAAGTAGATTGCAATCCACCCTAACCTAATTACAACTTTACATCACGGATCAAAACTAAAACAAGTATAAAGATTCCATGCTTTTTCGACAACCAACATACATATGTACTGTATATGAACATAAGTATATACATGTCCACCATAACGAATATCATAAAATTTAACTACCCTCAAAAATTAAAACGTGTAGCGCTCCGACCCATTTGCATATTTTCAAATTCATCCCGAATAATTTTTTCATCCGAAGATTACCCGGCACTATATGCGCTAAAATAAAGCGTGAGCCTTATCATCGCACAGGGATGGCCTATTTGCATATGGATAACGCGCTGCGTACTACAAATATGACAAAACCAAATTATTTTCTATTACCTATATAGTTAAACAGAAAGCGATATCGACAACAAAAACGAAGGGTGAACCTAACAATCTCTATCTTTCTCCTATTCTCTTCGCACTCAATTATATACAGTGTACAACTGGGTGATTGTACGGTGCTTCGTTTTCGTGGTTTTAATCAGGGAGAGTCATAAAATACACCCCATATCCGCGCTTACCTCAAATGAAAATCCATTTCGTAGTTTTCAGAGGGTCGTTATTGTGATGACGAAAATGTTATACAAACAATTTTTCTGGGTGTAATGTTGTACTCACTATATGTCTGAAGTACATAATGTAGAAGACACTAATATATCTAAGAAAAATGATCAACCGGAACTAGAAGTAATGGAAGACTCATGCCAACAATTATATCACACAAAATCTACATCACATACCCATCAAGATAAAAGTGTCCTAAATATGTAAAAAATAACAAATTTCAAGATACAAATATTTTATCAAGAACGTCAAAAAAATCTGAAATAGCATTTATTGAAGACAATAGAACATAGTAACTTGTAATGTAGAATTACTACATGATTGATTTAAATGATTGCTTACATGAATGTAGTTATGATGCGTTGAGTCAGGTAGAAATAGTTCCTATATCCTCTATTGTTCTCAATTGTGCTTGTTATGTCTATCGAACAAAACTAAAATAATGACTAGCCACGACCTAGACCTAATCTCTATACAAAACCAACTGAACTTATGGATCATCAGCACATATGTCTCTAAACTAAATACAAAGCATAGTGCATCAATCTTCATAGTTTAGATCTAAATTTGCATTAAAGTCTTCCCGGTGTTGTCATGTATCTAATGGCCTGATAGTCTAGAGAAAATGTGAACCACATCTGTTATTTTCAAACAGCATCTAATATTTCTTTTACTTCTATTGCATAGTACGATGACGATTAGGGGATTAGGGACAATATGTATTTACTTCGCGACATTTCTAGGTAGGTATTTAGTGGCAGATGACAGATTTGTAAAATCAGAAAGAGTAAAGCTTGACATTTTACTATTATTCCGTCATTATATTATTAAAATACTACATCAATAATTTTACAAGATATCTATACGACAAACAATCTTCCTAAGAAATGCAAAGGACATATAACGAGAGCAATTTATAAACTCAAGGAAACAAATAGTATATCGCAACTTCTTTATCGACCCCTTGTATCGCCATATTCTTGAGGATGTGTAGATGGATTCCCACAGCTCGAGCTTCTATCCAATATCAGCCGCAACTGAAAACGTAGCAGGGAACCCGGATATGCAAATAACCGTTTGATAAGTATCGAAAGGTGTCAAATCAATCTTTCGAACAGATATTCCAAACGTACTCATTTATTTCTCGAAAATCAACGTCGAACACACAAGGGTAGCTGCGTATCTCATTTAGTATTGAATTTAGTGGAATTTGAAGACGACAGGAGACAGCGGAACTTGATGTTAACTGATAACTAAAGTGTGTACGTATTGGATGCAGATACAGGAATCGAACCGATTACTAGTGAGATTTGTGTTGAAAGTTTGGAATTTGTCGTCAATCTACCACACAACTTTCTGATTTCATACGGATTTAGTAATACTACAATTGTACTTGTTAGATTAATGAATTGTGTGCAGTTATTTTACTAATGAACAATATTTATTTTAGAGATAAAGCTACACTAGAAACAAATTTTCATTGAATTATTTTATTAAACAACATAAATAAAATCGTAGCATCAAATAATAATTGTTCCGGTTAGAGATTTAAATTTTAATTTATCCGCCTAATATTAATCTAACAGCTAACTGTATTACCGATAAAGTTAGATTCAATTTTATGAAGGCTTCTGAGTTTCGACTGCGTCTTAGTATAGTAAATATACAGGATGATTGGTGAGGATGGCTATATCTAATAAATACCATTCCTTCTGAGTTATTCGGAATTAAAGAAAAAAAGTTACAGATGCCGATCTTACTTTATAGTGATATTACGTCACGTAAGAGTAACAGAGACGAATGAAATTTTGCATACGCATAGCTGATAGTGTAGTAACACAACATTTGAAGTTCTTCGCTGTAACATTATACAGGGTGTTTAAAAACTTAGTTGCTTATAAATAAGTTCAATCTGCGGAAAGTAGATCTTTTTAAATGGAAAGATATATATTTTCTTAGATTTTCTAATTCTACAAAAGATTCTCTTTTAATCCGTATACCTAAAATTGAAGGTGAAGTGAGTCGATGCCCGCTTCCGGTTAACCGGAAGCGATATTTATTCAAAAATATTTTCACGTGATAGTTCATATTCAACCATATCCAACTGCTAAATGTTGTTTTAAAATTCCGATCCGTTAGTATAATACTTTTAATAGGCCATTCTCATCAATCACCTTGCATACAATACAAAAAATATATAAATAAAGAAGATGGATAAATAGATGCAATTCTATTATTTTAAATTCAAAAAAACTACAGTCCATTAAATAGAACATGACGCATTGAGGCGGCTAGCAAGACAAACCTGAAGAAGCTGCAACAGCTAGAAAGCCACGCGGTAAATGTAAGTAAACTTCCATTTTCCAAATTTATTTGTTGAAACAATTATGGTAAAGCGAAGTTAAGTAAAAGCTGAATGAACAAGAAATAAACAGTACAAATTATCTACTAACAATTTAACGGATATAAAAACGGTAAAATTTAATGACTATACGACAATTCTGTAGTGTATATTATTACGAGAAATAAAGTATCTACCTATCTATTCAGAAGCTCTAAAAAAACCATTTTATATGAAGAATTAAGATGAAATGGATAAAGAAAACAATAAAGCCCAATAATCGCAATAGAACACAAACTACGCTCACATAATATAACCTTTTTGATGTTTCTGACATTATGCAATTTTGACAAATTGTTGTTGTGTCAATGTGCACTAGATTTTAACCAATCATAGACGTTTATTTTAGACCCTATCTATTCATAACGCTCCTTTCTTATTTGGAATGAGGATGTATTGGATACATGTACCCGATACACATTCCCTGGGGTCGTTTCAACGATCCGTCGATACAATTCACTGTTTACAGTGTATTTGAGATTATGAATGTATATGATAGATTCTTCTGGGGAAACCAAAATCAATTATGTCCAAATCTTCCCCAAACAAAGCATCGCCCTCATCTTCGCCGAAAAATATCATATTTGCAATAACGCAGGATTTTTAAATTAACCGTTATATACTGTTTATGTTTATATACGTATTACATACATATGTTAAAAACATTTCAACAAACGCGATGCATTGTACGTGATAGTGATGGGTTGCTACGAAGCAAACTGCGATTTTGAAACTGCTAACTATCGTTAGCAGTTTGTAGGAGCTAACAAATATTAAAAGAAACTGCTACTTTTTGTAGCAGTTTTCCGATGTAAATATTTCTGACGTAGCAGCTCTATAGATATCATATGTTCTATCCCGTTGTAGCTATAGGAGAAACTGCTACAAAAAGTAGCAGTTTTTTTAAACTGCTAACGAAAAGTAGCAGTAGAAGTTTGTACCTACCTGCTAATGAAAAATAGCAGTTTTACACATCACCAATACGTGATTGTACGCAGCGATATGTTGCGCACGCGCATAATCAATGTAAAACGTTTCTTAAGGTTAAGGACCGTTAAACCTAGAATATTGGCCGCTTAAGTAAAGCTACGCTTAACGATATACATATGTATATATACAGTGGCGGCTCGTGGCAAAAAATTTTAAGGTGTTCTGCAATTTTTGAAAAAAAAATATCCTGCAAGTGGGTTGTCTCCCATCGATTTTATCGTCCTTTCTCCGCCTTCCGTATTGTAATATTGGATTTCTGAAACGATTGTCAATTGCCACACAAGAAAAATAAGAGTCACGCACTAAGCACTACTTCGCTAACAAAAAATTATTTCTTATAAGTTAACTCTGTTCGACGTTATTTTCGGTTCGCAAAAAATAAGAGTCTCTATAGGCACTATTTATCTAACAAACTATTTCTTATAAATTAAGTCTATTCTACATTCTTTTCGGTTCACAAATGTTATAATCACTGTTTCATTAAAATTGTCTATTTCGGAGATAATTTTTTTTTTCAATAGATAGCATAGCGCTGTTAAAAAATAAATTCTTAAATGTCCCGCATTTTCTCACTGCACATTCGTTACAATTCGTCTGCTTGTCGGTGACAATCGACATGCACCAGCCGCCATTATTCTGCTTATATTTTAGAGTTCTTCATTGCATTGTAGTTTTTAGCAGTTCTGTTCGGTCTTTCTAATGAATGAATTCTATATATTGCCTAAATTGAGTTCTCTGTTTTCGCATAAGAGAATTGTCAATTTTTGGTGATATGTAGAATTACAGGTATACGGAATTCCACAGATTGATTATAGAAGTACAGAAATTTATATTTAAACTACCCGCGCACCCGAGATAATTTTAATTAAATCTGTATTACTATGGTCAATCACACTCCTGCTAAGGCCGAACAAGGTTTTTGAGCCTTTTATTCTTCATGGACTCTCTTCAAGGGCTGGGTGACTAGGTAACTAGGTCTTCGCTGCTTCAAGGCAGGGAGATGATAGATGGTGGTGTTCTTGCGTCGATTGTTGTTACGCTATGCTGCGGCGTCTTCAGCCAGTGCCATGGCTCTCCTGACGTGGATCATGGGAGGTGGTCTGTCCGGATCCAAGGTTGATAGTCTGTTAATCAATGGATTTTCGGATCTATCAATCCTTTCCAACGTCTTCTCGGCCAGTCCAAGCATGAATTGCTTGAGGGAAGGAACCCCCAGGTCGTCACGAAAATCTGTATTATAAAGTTCTTTGCATGGGTTACTTTTTCTACAAGTTGTATAGATGGGGCTTTAGAATATTTCTTTTCTGTTCAATGTAGTATCGTTTTTATCTATCTTTTGCCTATGCGCTGGAGAAAATGCAGCGAACTATCCTGTTAAAATCACGGCTTAGTTTTAGACCGTCAAGGGGGAGAAGTGTGCAGCGCGGGTGTTTGAAAGAGCTCACAGAGCACGTTCGTGTGGCCCAGCTATATAAAATATCAACGATCGCGCGAAATAGGTTCGTTATTCCATTGGCGGACTTTACTTACGCTTAGCCGGCAATTGGTTTATTATTTCAAGCTGTGGCTTGTGTTCGCAGTTTTTTTATCATTATGACAATGCGAATGCCTTACAAAATATATTATAAATTTTATATTTGATAAAAGGAAGGAAATATTTTAGTTAAATAGAAGAATTTTTGGGAGCTCTGCAGCACTGCAGCGCTTATGTACTAGCCGTCACTGTATATACATATATATAGCGGTGCAAACAAATTTTTAAATTTAAGTCCGGCTTAATGGTAAGCTGCGCTTAAACAATGCGATGCAAACGGCCATAATAAACGTTAAGTAGGTAGCGTAGTAATGGTATTTTTATTACCGGGCATATATGTAAACGTTTATATTATAAACGGGGATATATGAAACAATTATAATAGTTTTTTTAGTGTAGCGTTGCCTGCAAAACAAAATACCTACATTATTTTTAGTTAAAACATGTTAGAGAGAAAATTTTTGACGATTGTTTATTGTTATCTTTATGAAACATTTAAATAAAAATGAAGCAAAAAACATATTTTGTTATACTAATAAACCGAAAAACATAAACAGTTTCATGTTTATAACGAAACAAAAAATAGAGCGATACCATAAAGAATAAAACTTCAAAATGTCACCTCGCTACTGAATGTACCTACATAAGCTATTTTTAGAAATTCGTTCGGGGCGAGTAAGTTGTGTCACCCATAGAGACCCATAGCCAGATCATATTTCTGTTTGGAAATTTCTTTAAGCATTCGGTTAACACAGTACCACCTCAAAAGATCGGGTTAGTTATTTCAGGTTGGACAGTTCTAATATCTGAAAACTCCTATAGATCTCTCTTTATACGGGGGGGTTTGTAGTCTGAACTTTATTTAATGAATTCTTATGTCACCAATGTCAGGAAAAAGAAATGTACTTTTAGAGATTTGAAATGATTAATTTATCTGCGCAGCCTGAAGTATACATATACAAATGACATTAAGTTTTTAAAAACATCGTAAAATAACCGCTAATAAACACAGAAATACATAAAATGTTATAACTGCTGGATTCAACTGGCGAAAATTCGATTCGATGCATTTCTGTTTGACTAAGGCGGTCAAATAAGGATACGAGTATCTCTCATTGAACATATTGCAAGTTCTTTAAACCATCTTGTTACGTTCCCGATGAGTATAAAATAAATTTAAAATATCCAATTTTGTACAGCCTTTACATAATGCACTAATTCTAAGAACTACAGCAAATTTCTTCCATCCATAATCTCAATTTCAGAATTTTCCTTCAAAAAATGACGTCTGCACTTAGGTACAAAAAATATTGGTAAAAGTTCCTCTAAAATAATATGAGATTTCGAAAATGCAAATAAAACTATATTATTCTATTTGAAATAAGGTAGTTCGGTACTTCCGGAAATGCCACCATCTCGAAAATATTTTAACGAATAGATTTAATTACCTTATATGCTTACACGCAACTTTGCAGAAATTCATTATCATTAGGAGGTCCAATCTTTCTAATGGCTGGTCTCAATCAGTCAGCCTATATACAATGGGCATATTCACTAGAAGCAGTAACTGATGAATTGCTAACATTCTAATTTGATAAGTTGCAGTTTAAATTTCGATAACTGTTTGTTTATGGGGACTGAAGCCACCCTGTTCAGACCTTCCAGTTGAGTTTGAGCTCACCATAAATAATTAGGAATAAACTAGGTCTTTGTTTAATGAAGAATGTTGGGACGCAATTCAAAACGATTCAAATGAATGACGCTGGTGCTTTTAATGACATTACTAAAGAAGTGAAAAATTTAACGTTGAGGAAAGCGTGGGAAATATACCCCACAAGGAGAAAAGAAAGCGGAAACTGAACTTATTTCTGATAGATAGTGATAGGTGATGGTAGGACAGCACTAAAGAATGGGGCGATGATAATGTTGATACCACTGCAGATAATTTAGTGGTATGGACAGGTATAGTAGAGAATAAAACACAAAAGATCGATAAAACAAGACCAACATTCTGCATTCAAAAGAAAGCCCTCATTGATATATTCAAGGCCGTTACTTCAATGGATGAATGTTTTAAACTTTTTATAAGGATGGAAATCACCAATCAATTGAATATATCAACAAATATAACAAACATCGTGAATAGACTCTGGAACTTGGGAGGATATAGATGATACTAAAATCTTTAACCAAGATAACAACTAGTTCAAGCCAGAAATTATTCTTAACATAACAAAAGTAACAGCGGAGATTTTGGATACATTGAAAGAATTAAAGAATATACATGCAAAAGAAGTATAAAGAGATGCCCATCAATTATTTGCACGTTACAATACATACTTTTGCTGTTTGGATAATAGAGAATTATAAATGAAATAGAAGCACTAGAAACAGTAGAAATAAATTGAGAGAGAATGAGGAATAGGATACACTAGACCCGTTTACAATTCTATTGAGATAACCGTAATTGTTTTTATAACAAAAAAGTTCCAAGATAAAAAAACCAAAATAATATGTGGTTACTGCCGTATTTATCATGGAGATGATAATATTGAAGCAAAGAAAACATTTACCACTACAGCAGTGCTGGATGGAGAATAAGAATACAAAGAAGTATTTCAAATAGATAAGCAATAATTGTTTTAGGGTTGTTTGATATGGAACCATTCAGAAGAAATTTATAATTTTTGTTATACAAATTATAAACCTTTACATAAATTCGAAAAACAAGTTTGGTCAATCGTGACCCATATTTGAAAAGTTGAAAAATTTATGATTTTATGAAGGTTGGCAATATTAAAACTATTGATTCAAGTGGACAAATCGAATTAATTAAAACCTCCCCTTTGTGGTAAAAACCTACAAAAAATAGTATCGAATTGTAACATTTCCAAATATAGAACATTTTAAAATATAATGGATAGTAGGGAATTTTACTAATACATCAGGTGTATTGAAGTTTACATAATTCCTAATAATTCAGGGAAGTACACCTAGCGGGTATATGAATAGACGCATTATTTATTGGAGTATGATAGATCGATAATCCTAAATGAAACGCGAAATTAATAGCATCATTGATTTATTGTGAGATACCTGGGCAGAGCTTTTCGATTAAATTACATGTCCACATTGCTAATTCCCGCCTATTGCAGCAATTATGTATATGTCTCTGCACAGATCAATCAAGCCTTGTACATTTAACGAGGTTTCAAAACTAATTAATCCATTTATCCAAAGGAAAACCAATCACCGTCACCTTATAATCATCCCCTTCCTACTAATATAACATGCGTCCTATAGCATAAGACAATCAAATAAGAGTAAATATTAGTTTAAGCACGGTATAGTTATCGGTTGAAGGTGGCACTCGATATGCTTAAATTAAAGACACACAGGTTATTATAACGGTATTATTAATTTTTAAGTAGAGTATTGTATGTTTATTGGCCCTAGAGTTATGTTTCTTTTGAGAAATTTTTAATTTTCAAAAAAACAGTTGGTAGACTGAAGGATGCAATTAGGTAACTATTAGATGATTGTATTTTTTGCTAGACACTGAATAATATTAAGGCAAAGATAAAATCGGAACTAATTCGTGCAATTGGAATATCAAAACGGAGTTTTCATGCTTTTGTCCTGGTTCTGTTGGGTGTTACAATGTTCCAAAATTAGGAAATCACTCTCACTTAAGAGATACATACGTATTCCTTATGATGAAAAATCCAGTCATAAAACAACTAAATAATAAAGCAATTTGTTTTATTTTCAAATCGAAAATTTAAACCAAATCAAGCAATTGACTAAAATATCACAAGAAACGTTTCTATTCCGAAAAGAATTCCTCTGACTTAGTCCTTTTAATTTTGTTATTTAGTTTCCGGATTAACGAAATAAATAACCACGACGACCTCTTTCCACGATTTGCCACTTTTACTTTCAAGATAAAATCTTAATCATAAATGTAGGTGACGATATCCCATTATGTTCTCATAAAACCCATTAGTACTTATTGTGACGGCTGTCAAAACTGACTGTCATTTGCATCCCAATTTTGATATTGTTGACACCAATCCAATCTTCTTAGCGGATTATTTAGATACCTAATTACCTTAATTTCACATGAACAACTTTCACTAATACGTTAGAAAAAAGTAGACACACAGTACCTACATTGTGAATAATGAAAGTCGTCCTGAAAGAAGTTTACATAAAAATAACACAGTAATGGAATGGTAACAAAAACATTTTTTAGACAACAAAGGATGTAAAAAATGTGAAAATCCAATTGAGATCCCGAAGGAGAGAAAATGTATACAGTAGATATGTTTATAAATCATACTTTTGGGTTTTTTTGCGCCAAAGAGAGGCTGAGCGTACGCTTTCCTCTTTTGTTTGAATTCCAGTTCTGAAAATTAAATTTGTTTATTATAATTCATTGAAACGTAGGCGCGCTTTTTTGCGTAATTTTTTCGATGCGAGGTAATAATTCGTATGTAATTAAATAAAGGACTACATTAAGCTTGAAAATATTTTGTCGGTACACATATATAAAATGGTTTTTATAACAATCACAGCATAGCACAGTTTTGAAACGGTTGTTCATAAAAACTAAGTGTTCATTATTTCTAGATAGGTATTAACTATGTACTTACTTGAAAAATTCCAGATTCTTGACAGATAGTGATAACCTTGATAAAACATAAGACTGTTTATTGAGCGTTACGTTTTGTGATACGGATTAATGTTCAGAATAAAATTAGAAAGTGATTATCAACAAACTTTTAAACAGCAAAATAATATTTAATAACAAATTTTAACAACAACTTATAGACCTATCTACAAATCTATTTGTCAAAAGTATTGTGGGCGATGGTGGTGTAATGGTCAGCATAGTTGCCTTCCAAGCAGTTGATCCGGGTTCGATTCCCGGCCATCGCACTTTTTTTATTACTCTTTTGCAACTTATTAAAATATATTATTTTCCTTATTGAAAACAAATACTGAAATTTCTAGAGTTTTTACAATTCTAGTAAAATCTAATAAACGTAATAAGCCTGAGTAGAAATTTAATACTGCGTATAATTACTAACTACAAGCATATAAGAAATAGGAAGTGCTTATTGTTACTCCACAGTTTCATTATTCAGAACTGTATTTCTGCCAGAGGATTTTCCTTTACAAACACTGCTTGTCTGTCTGAAACGTTGCTCTATGCGACGAATATGTTGACGAAAAGTTTGACCAAATTCTATACTTTCATTTGTATTTTACATACCAGTTAACGAGCAAAATCTAAACAACCTTTTTTAAAAAACGACTTTCTTATTACAACAAAGTTAAATAAATTACAAACACAAAATATAATAATAATATTTATCTCACGTCAAACCAAACGCATCACTTCGGAGTCGTTCATAATTATCAGCATACCAACTAGGAATAACTTGCATACCCTATAACTCTAAACACGGTTTTATTATTGTTAGTTCCGTAAAGTTGGCTTCACAAAGTGATCAAAAATCTACAAAAAGGTTTGATAATTTATTACTATTGACCTTCAGAGATTTCGATTGACCTCCTTTCGTTAGGCTACAGTTTACCACCAGATAGTTTTGCTGAAAACTTAAAAACAGACAAAAAAAAATTAAAAAATATGTTGATAGCTAGGTGACTTGGAAGTTAGATGTAACAGAGATTTTGATTGGTGATCAAACATTCAAAATTGTACAGTTTATTGTCTCATGTCACTAGACCACAAAAAAAATCATTGTTTGGGCACCCACATATTAGAGTTTATTATGCCTTTCAGGCACTTTTGAGAGGCGATCAAACGCTGAAAATGATATATATTCTTTAGTTAATTTTTATCCCATTTCCATAGAGCAGAGTTTCCAAAATTTAATACGTTCTAAAAGTTTGTGAAAAGTTCGATGAATTTCGAAAACTGAAAATATGTAACCTCAACGTCTGATAAAAATTATTCGATAGGTGGTGGTCCAGAAACATAAGGCAACAGGTTACATTATTTTTTAACGCTGCACAATCTCTCAAAGTCCCTGTAAAGTATAAATTTTGAAAGCGCTATTACATGTAAATTCAAGATCGGTGGGTGGTCATCCAGTAATAATTTTCGATTTTTTGTGGTTTAAACACACAAAACAACACAGTTTACCATTTTCAACATTTGGCTATCTCCCAACGCTTATGAAAAATGCATTTGTCGAATTTTCGATCTCCGAGGGGTGGAAAAGATTGTACTCATCGCCCTGAGTGTTGGGCAAGTTGATTCATCTTGTTAACCTAAACGAGATGACAAACTACCAGGAAGGCACATGGCCTTTGAGCCTTTGAGCGCTGTGACCGTTACACTTACATAAATTTTCTGAACAACATTTTCATCATATAAATATTACCTCGCTGGATAACCGTTTGATGGATCTGCTTCCTCCTCGGCAAGTAGGTTCCCCTTGTTAATTTAAACGAGAGGCCAAACTCCCAGCAAGGCACATTAACGCTTTATAGGGCTAAATTTTCATCGATATTTTCTCGAGAACAGTTTGATGAATCTGCTTCGCTCTGGGCAAGTTGGTTCGTCTTGTTAATCTAAACGAGAGGACACACTCCCAGGAAGGCACATTAACTCGTTTGAGCGCTGTGACCGTTACATTTTCATAAATTTTTCTGGACAACATTTTCATCATATAAATATTACCTCGATGGATAACCGTTTGATGGATCTGCTTCCTCCTCGGCAAGTAGGTTCACCTTGTTAATTTAAACGAGAGGCCAAACTCCCAGCAAGGCACATTAACGCGTTATAGAGATAAATTTTCTCGAGAATCGTTTGATGAATCTGCTTCGCTCTGGGCAAGTTGGTTGATCTTGTTAATCTAAACGAGAGGACAAACTACCAGGAAGGCACATTAACGCGTTTGGGCGCTGTGACCGTTCAAACTTTCATAAATTTTCTGGACAATTTTTTCATCATATACATTACCTAATATTACCTAGCCCGATAACCGTTTGATGAATCTACTTCGCTCTATGCCAAGTGGTTCATCTTGTTAATCTAAACGAGAGGACAATCCCTTAGGAAGGCACATTAACGCGTTTGAGCGCTTTGACCGTTCAAACTTTCATAAATTTTCTGGACAACTTTTTCATCATAAATATTACCTAGCTCGATAACCGTTTGATGAATCTGTTTCCCCCTCGGCAAATAGGTTCACCTTGTTAATCTAAACGATTTAACGCCTTATAGGGCCAAAATTTCAACGATATTGTCTCGAGAACCGTTTGATGAATCTACTTCGCTCTCTGCCAAGTGGTTCATCTTGTTAATATAAACGAGAGGACAAACCGTCAGGAAGGCACATTAACGCGTTTGAGCGCTGTGACCGTTCAAACTTTCATATATTTTCTGGACAACTTTCTCATCATATAAATATTATCTAGCTCGATAACCGTCTGATGGGTCTGCTTCCTCCTCGGCAAGTAGGTTCACCTTGTTAATCTAAACGATAGGCCAAATTCCCAGCAGGGCACATTAACGCCTTATAGGGCTAAAATTACATCGATATTTTCTCGAGAACCGTTTGATGAATCTACTTCGCTCTCGGCCTGATGGTTCATCATGTTAATCTAAACGAGAGGACAAACCCCCAGGAAGGCACATTAACGCGTTTGAGCGCTGTAACCGTTCAAACTTTCATAAATTTTCTGGACAACTTTTTCATCATATACATTACCTAATATTACCTAGCCCGATAACCGTTTGATGGATCTACTTCGCTCTCTGCCAAATGATTCATCTTGTCAATCTAAACGAGAGGAACAAACCACTCAGGAAGGCACATTAACGCGTTTGAGCGCTGTGACCGTTCAAACTTTCATAAATTTTCTGGACAACTTTTTCATCATATAAATATTACCTAGCTCGATAACCGTTTGATGAATCTACTTCGCTCTCTGCCAAATGGTTCATCTTGTTAATCTAAACGAGAGGACAAACCACCAGGCAGGCACACTAACGCGTTTGGGCGCTGTGACCGTTCAAACTTTCATAAATTTTCTGGACAACTTTTTCATCATATACATTACCTAATATTACCTAGCCCGATAACCGTTTGATGAATCTACTTCGCTCTCTGCCAAATGGTTCATCTTGTTAATCTAAACGAGAGGACAATCCCTCAGGAAGGCACATTAACGCGTTTGAGCGCTGTGACCGTTCAAACTTTCATAAATTTTCTGGACAACTTTTTCATCATATAAATATTACTTAGCTCGATAACCGTTTGATGGGTCTGCTTCCCCTCGGCAAGTAGGTTCACCTTGTTAATCTAAACGATAGGCCAAATTCCCAGCAGGGCACATTAACGCCTTATAGGGCTAAAATTTCATCGATATTTCTCGAGAACCGTTTGATGAATCTACTTCGCTCTCTGCCAGATGGTTCATCTTGTTAATCTAAACGAGAGGACAAACCCCCAGGAAGGCACATTAACGCGTTTGAGCGCTGTGACCGTTCAAACTTTCATAAATTTTCTGGACAACTTTTTCATCATATAGGTACATTACCTAATATTACCTAGCCCGATAACCGATTGATGAATCTACTTCGCTCTCGGCCAAATGGTTCATCTTGTTAATCTAAACGAGAGGACAAACCACCAGGAAGGCACATTAACGCGTTTGAGCGCTGTGACCGTTCAAACTTTCATAAATTTTCTGGATAACATTTTCATCATAATATTACCTAGCTCGATAACCGTTTGATGAATCTACTTCCCTCTCGGCCAAATGGTTCATCTTGTTAATCTAAACGAGAGGACAAACCACCAGGAAGGCACATTAACGCGTTTGGGCGCTGTGACCGTTCAAACTTTCATAAATTTTCTGATATTACATTACCTAATATTACCTAGCCCGATAACCGTTTGATGAATCTACTTCGCTCTCTGGCCAGATGGTTCATCTTGTTAATCTAAACGAGAGGACAAACCACCAGGAAGGCACATTAACGCGTTTGAGCGCTGTGACCGTTCAAACTTTCATAAATTTTCTGGACAACTTTTTCATCATATACATTACCTAATATTACCTAGCTCGATAACCGTTTGATGAATCTACTTCGCTCTCTGCCAGATGGTTCATCTTGTTAATCTAAACGAGAGGACAAACCACTCAGGAAGGCACATTAACGCGTTTGAGCGCTGTGACCGTTCAAACTTTCATAAATTTTCTGGACAACTTTTTCATCATATAAATATTACTTAGCTCGATAACCGTTTGATGAATCTGCTTCCCTCTCGGCAAGTAATGGTTCATCTTGTTAATCTAAACGAGAGGACAAACCACCAGGAAGGCACATTAACGCCTTTGAGCGCTGTGGGCTTTCAAAATTTCATCGATATTTTCTCGAGAACCGTTTAATGAATCTACTTCGCTCTTGGCCAAATGGTTCATCTTGTTAATCTAAACGAGAGGACAAACCACCAGGAAGGCACATTAACGCGTTTGAGCGCTGTGACCGTTCAAACTTTCATAAATTTTCTGGACAACTTTTTCATCATATACATTACCTAATATTACCTAGCCCGATAACCGTTTGATGAATCTACTTCGCTCTCTGCCAAATGGTTCATCTTGTTAATCTGAACGAGAGGACAAACCCCAGGAAGGCACATTAACGCGTTTGAGCGCTGTGACCGTTCAAACTTTCATAAATTTTCTGGATAACTTTTTCATCATATAAATATTACCTAGCTCGATAACCGTTTGATGAATCTACTTCGCTCTCGGCCAAATGGTTCATCTTGTTAATCTAAACGAGAGGCCAAACCCCAGGAAGGCACATTAACGCCTTATAGGGCTGTGAAAATTTTATTTTCGATATTTTCCTCCCGATAACCGTTTGATCCATCTACTTCGCTCTCTGGCCAGATGGTTCATCTTGTTAATCTAAACGAGAGGACAAACCCCCAGGAAGGCACATTAACGCGTTTGAGCGCTGTGACCGTTCAAACTTTCATAAATTTTCTGGACAACTTTTTCATCATATAAATATTATACTTAGCTCGATAACCGTTTGATGAATCTGCTTCCCCCTCGGCAAGTAGGTTCACCTTGTTAATCTAAACGATAGGCCAAACTCCCAGCAGGGCACATTAACGCCTTATAGGGCTAAAATTTCATCGATATTTTCTCGAGAACCGTTTAATGAATCTACTTCGCTCTTGGCCAGATGGTTCATCTTGTTAATCTAAACGAGAGGACAAACTACCAGGAAGGCACATTAACGCGTTTGAGCGCTGTGACCGTTCAAACTTTCATAAATTTTCTGGACAACTTTTTCATCATATACATTACCTAATATTACCTAGCCCGATAACCGTTTGATGGATCTACTTCGCTCTCTGCCAAATGGTTCATCTTGTTAATCTAAACGAGAGGACAAACCCTCATTAAGGCACATTAACGCGTTTGAGCGCTGTGACCGTTCAAACTTTCATAAATTTTCTGGACAACTTTTTCATCATATAAACCTAATTACCTAGCTCGATAACCGTTTGATGGGTCTGCTTCCTCCTCGGCAAATAGGTTCATCTTGTTAATCTAAACGAGAGGTCAAACTCCCAGGAAGGGCACATTAACGCGTTTGAGGCTGCCGTTCAAACTTTCATCTGATATTTTTTCATATAAATAATTACCTAGCTCGATAACCGTTTGATGAATCTACTTCGCTCCTCGGCCAGATGGTTCATCTTGTTAATCTAAACGAGAGGACAAACCACCAGGAAGGCACATTAACGCGTTTGAGCGCTGTGACCGTTCAAACTTTCATAAATTTTCTGGACAACTTTTTCATCATATACATTAAACTAATATTACCTAGCCCGATAACCGTTTGATGAATCTAACTTCGCTCTTCGGCCAAATGGTTCATCTTGTTAATCTAAACGATAGGACAAACCACCAGGAAGGCACATTAACGCTTTTTAAGCGCTGTGACCGTTCAAACTTTCATACATTTTCTGGATATACATTACCTAATATTACGTAGCCCGATAACCGTTTGATGAATCTACTTCGCTCTCGGCCAAATGGTTCATCTTGTTAATCTAAACGAGAGGACAAACCACCAGGAAGGCACATTAACGCGTTTGAGCGCTGTGACCGTTCAAACTTTCATAAATTTTCATACTATTTTTTCTCATATACATTACCTAATATTACCTAGCCCGATAACCGTTTGATGAATCTACTTCGCTCTCGGCCAAATGGTTCATCTTGTTAATCTAAACGAGAGGACAAACCCCCAGGAAGGCACATTAACGCGTTTGAGCGCTGTGACCGTTCAAACTTTCATAAATTTTCTGGACTACTTTTTCATCATATACATTACCTAATATTACCTAGCCCGATAACCGTTTGATGAATCTACTTCGCTCTCGGCCAAATGGTTCATCTTGTTAATCTAAACGAGAGGACAAACCACCAGGAAGGCACACTAATGCGTTTGGGCGCTGTGACCGTTCAAACTTTCATAAATTTTCTGGACAACTTTTTCATCATATAAATATTACTTAGCTCGATAACCGTTTGATGAATCTGCTTCCCCCTCGGCAAGTAGGTTCACCTTGTTAATCTAAACGAGAGGCCAAACTCCCAGCAGGGCACATTAACGCCTTATAGGGCTAAAATTTCATCGATATTTTCTCGAGAACCGTTTGATGAATCTACTTCGCTCTAGGCCAGATGGTTCATCTTGTTAATCTAAACGAGAGGACAAACCACCAGGAAGGCACATTAACGCGTTTGGGCGCTGTGACCGTTCAAACTTTCATAAATTTTCTGGACAACTTTTTCATCATATACATTACCTAATATTACCTAGCCCGATAACCGTTTGATGAATCTACTTCGCTCTCTGCCAAATGGTTCATCTTGTTAATCTAAACGAGAGGACAAATCCCTCAGGAAGGCACATTAACGCGTTTGAGCGCTGTGACCGTTCAAACTTTCATAAATTTTCTGGACAACTTTTTCATCATATAAATATTACTTAGCTCGATAACCGTTTGATGAATCTGCTTCCCCCTCGGCAAGTAGGTTCACCTTGTTAATCTAAACGGGAGGCCAAACTCCCAGCAGGGCACATTAACGCCTTATAGGGCTAAAATTTCATCGATATTTTCTCGAGAACCGTTTAATGAATCTATTTCGCTCTTGGCCAGATGGTTCATCTTCTTAATCTAAACGAGAGGACAAACCACCAGGAAGGCACATTAACGCGTTTGAGCGCTGTAACCGTTCAAACTTTCATAAATTTTCTGGACAACTTTTTCATCATATACATTACCTAATATTACCTAGCCCGATAACCGTTTGATGAATCTACTTCGCTCTCTGCCAAATGGTTCATCTTGTTAATCTGAACGAGAGAACAATCCCTCAGGAAGGCACATTAACGCGTTTGAGCGCTGTGACCGTTCAAACTTTCATAAATTTTCTGGATAACTTTTTCATCATATAAATATTACCTAGCTCGATAACCGTTTGATGGGTCTGCTTCCTCCTCGGCAAGTAGATTCACCTTGTTAATCTAAACGATAGGCCAAACTCCCAGCAGGGCACATTAACGCCTTATAGGGCTAAAATTTTATCGATATTTTCTCGAGAACCGTTTGATCCATCTACTTCGCTCTCGGCCAGATGGTTCATCTTGTTAATCTAAACGAGAGGACAAACCCCCAGGAAGGCACATTAACGCGTTTGAGCACTGTGACTGTTCAAACTTTCATAAATTTTCTGGACAACTTTTTCATCATATAAATATTACCTAGCTCGATAACCGTTTGATGAATCTGCTTCCCCCTCGGCAAGTAGGTTCACCTTGTTAATCTAAACGAGAGGACAAACCAACAGGAGGGCACATTAACGCGTTTGAGCGCTGTGACAGTTCAAACTTTCATAAATTTTCTGGACAACTCGATTACCTTTTACCTAGCCCGATAACCGTTTGATGAATCTACTTCGCTCTCGGCCAGATGGTTCATCTTGTTAATCTAAACGAGAGGACAAACCCTCAGGAAGGCACATTAACGCGTTTGAGCGCTGTGACCGTTCAAACTTTCATAAATTTTCTGGACAACTTTTTCATCATATAAATATTACTTAGCTCGATAACCGTTTGATGGGTCTGCTTCCTCCTCGGCAAGTAGGTTCACCTTGTTAATCTAAACGATAGGCCAAACTCCCAGCAGGGCACATTAACGCCTTATAGGGCTAAAATTTCATCGATATTGTCTCGAGAACCGTTTGATGAATCTACTTCGCTCTCTGCCAGATGGTTCATCTTGTTAATCTAAACGAGAGGACAAACCCTCATTAAGGCACATTAACGCGTTTGAGCGCTGTGACCGTTCAAACTTTCATAAATTTTCTGGACAACTTTTTCATCATATAAATATTGCTTAGCTCGATAACCGTTTGATGAATCTGCTTCCCCCTCGGCAAGTACATAGGTTCACCTTGTTAATCTAAACGGGAGGCCAAACTCCCAGCAGGGCACATTAACGCCTTGTAGGGCTAAAATTTCATCGATATTTTCTCGAGAACCGTTTAATGAATCTATTTCGCTCTTGGCCAGATGGTTCATCTTCTTAATCTAAACGAGAGGACAAACCACCAGGAAGGCACATTAACGCGTTTGAGCGCTGTAACCGTTCAAACTTTCATAAATTTTCTGGACAACTTTTTCATCATATACATTACCTAATATTACCTAGCCCGATAACCGTTTGATGAATCTACTTCGCTCTCTGCCAAATGGTTCATCTTGTTAATCTAAACGAGAGGACAAACCCCAGGAAGGCACATTAACGCGTTTGAGCGCTGTGACCGTTCAAACTTTCATAAATTTTCTGGACAACTTTTTCATCATATAAATATTACCTAGCTCGATAACCGTTTGATGGGTCTGCTTCCTCCTCGGCAAGTAGGTTCACCTTGTTAATCTAAACGATAGGCCAAACTCCCAGCAGGGCACATTAACGCCTTATAGGGCTAAAATTTTATCGGTATTTTCTCGAGAACCGTTTGATGAATCTACTTCGCTCTCGGCCAGATGGTTCATCTTGTTAATCTAAACGAGAGGACAAACCCCCAGGAAGGCACATTAACGCGTTTGAGCGCTGTGACTGTTCAAACTTTCATAAATTTTCTGGACAACTTTTTCATCAGATAAATATTAACCGTTTGATGGGTCTCGATAACCGTTTGATGAATCTGCTTCCCCATCGGCAAGTAGGTTCACCTTGTTAATCTAAACGAGAGGACAAACCAACAGGAAGGCACACTAACGCGTTTGAGCGCTGTGACAGTTCAAACTTTCATAAATTTTCTGGACAACTTTTTCATCATATACATTACCTAATATTACCTAGCCCGATAACCGTTTGATGAATCTACTTCGCTCTCGGCCAAATGGTTCATCTTGTTAATCTAAACGAGAGGACAAACCCTCAGGAAGGCACATTAACGCGTTTGAGCGCTGTGACCGTTCAAACTTTCATAAATTTTCTGGACAACTTTTTCATCATATAAATATTACTTAGCTCGATAACCGTTTGATGGGTCTGCTTCCTCCTCGGCAAGTAGGTTCACCTTGTTAATCTAAACGATAGGCCAAACTCCCAGCAGGGCACATTAACGCCTTATAGGGCTAAAATTTCATCGATATTGTCTCGAGAACCGTTTGATGAATCTACTTTCGCTCTCTGCCAGATGGTTCATCTTGTTAATCTAAACGAGAGGACAAACCACTCAGGAAGGCACATTAACGCGTTTGAGCGCTGTGACCGTTCAAACTTTCATAAATTTTCTGGACAACTTTTTCATCATATAAATATTACCTAGCTCGATAACCGTTTGATGAATCTGCTTCCTCTCGGCAAATGGTTCATCTTGTTAATCTAAACGAGAGGACAAACCACCAGGAAGGCACATTAACGCCTTTGAGGGCTAAAATTACATCGATATTTTCTCGATAACCGTTTGATGAATCTACTTCGCTCTCGGCCAAATGGTTCATCTTGTTAATCTAAACGAGAGGACAAACCACCAGGAAGGCACATTAACGCGTTTGAGCGCTGTGACCGTTCAAACTTTCATAAATTTTCTGGACAATTTTTTCATCATATACATTACCTAATATTACCTAGCCCGATAACCGTTTGATGAATCTACTTCGCTCTCGGCCAAATGGTTCATCTTGTTAATCTAAACGAGAGGACAAACCACCAGGAAGGCACATTAACGCATTTGAGCGCTGTGACCGTTCAAACTTTCAATTTTCTGGAAATTTTCTGGACAATTTTTTTGATCATATACATTACCTAATATTACCCTTAGCCCGATAACCGTTTGATGAATCTACTTCGCTCTCGGCCAAATGGTTCATCTTGTTAATCTAAACGAGAGGACAAACCACCAGGAAGGCACATTAACGCGTTTGGGCGCTGTGACCGTTCAAACTTTCATAAATTTTCTGGACAATTTTTTCATCATTACCTAATATTACCTAGCCCGATAACCGTTTGATGAATCTACTTCGCTCTCTGCCAAATGATTCATCTTGTTAATCTAAACGAGAGGACAAACCACCAGGAAGGCACATTAACGCGTTTGAGCGCTGTGACCGTTCAAACTTTCATAAATTTTCTGGACTATTTTTTCATCATATACATTACCTAATATTACCTAGCCCGATAACCGTTCGATGAATCTACTTCGCTCTCTGCCAAATGGTTCATCTTGTTAATCTAAACGAGAGAACAATCCACTCAGGAAGGCACATTAACGCGTTTGAGCGCTGTGACCGTTCAAACTTTCATAAATTTTCTGGACTATTTTTTCATCATATACATTACCTAATATTACCTAGCCCGATAACCGTTTGATGAATCTACTTCGCTCTCCGCCAAATGGTTCATCTTGTTAATCTAAACGAGAGGACAATCCCTCAGGAAGGCACATTAACGCGTTTGATCGCTGTGACCGTTCAAACTTTCATAAATTTTCTGGACAACTTTTTCATCATCATATAAATATTACCTAGCTCGATAACCGTTTGATGGGTCTGCTTTCCTCCTCGGCAAATGGTTCATCTTGTTAATCTAAACGAGAGGCCAAACCACCAGGAGGGCACATTAACGCCTTTGAGCGCTGTAAAAATTTCATCGATATTGTCTCGAGAACCGTTTGATGAATCTACTTCGCTCGCGGCCAGATGGTTCATCTTGTTAATCTAAACGAGAGGACAAACCACCAGGAAGGCACATTAACGCGTTTGACCGCTGTGACCGTCCAAACTTTCATAAATTTTCTGGACTACTTTTTCATCATATAAATAATATACCTAGCTCGATAACCGTTTGATGAATCTGCTTCCTCCTCGGCAAGTAGGTTCACCTTGTTAATCTAAACGAGAGGACAAACCCCCAGGAAGGCACATTAACGCGTTTGAGCGCTGTGACCGTTCAAACTTTAATAAATTTTCTGGACAACTTTTTCATCATATAAATATTACTTAGCTCGATAACCGTTTGATGAATCTGCTTCCAAACCACGGCAAGAAGGTTAACCTTTTGAGCGCTGTAACCGAGGTCAAACTCCCAGCAATTTTCATTGACGCCTTATAGGGCATATAATTTCATCGATATTTTCTCGATAACCGTTTGATGAATCTACTTCGCTCTTGGCCAGATGGTTCATCTTGTTAATCTAAACGAGAGAACAATCCCTCAGGAAGGCACATTAACGCGTTTGAGCGCTGTGACCGTTCAAACTTTCATAAATTTTCTGGACAACTTTTTCATCATATAAATATTACCTAGCTCGATAACCGTTTGATGGGTCTGCTTCCTCCTCGGCAAGTAGGTTCACCTTGTTAATCTAAACGATAGGCCAAACTCCCAGCAGGGCACATTAACGCCTTATAGGGCTAAAATTTCATCGATATTTTCTCGAGAACCGTTTGATGAATCTACTTCGCTCGCGGCCAGATGGTTCATCTTGTTAATCTAAACGAGAGGACAAACCACCAGGAAGGCACATTAACGTGTTTGAGCGCTGTGACCGTTCAAACTTTCATAAATTTTCTGGACAACTTTTTCATCATATAAATATTACCTAGCTCGATAACCGTCTGATGGGTCTGCTTCCTCCTCGGCAAGTAGGTTCACCTTTTTCTGTTAAACTAAACGGGGTCTGCTTCCTCCTCGGCAGGTTCAAACTCCCAGCAGGGCACATTAACGCCTTATAGGGCTAAAATTACATCGATATTTTCTCGAGAACCGTTTGATGAATCTACTTCGCTCTTGGCCAAATGGTTCATCTTGTTAATCTAAACGAGAGGACAAACCACCAGGAAGGCACATTAACGCGTTTGACCGCTGTGACCGTCCAAACTTTCATAAATTTTCTGGACAACTTTCTCATCATATAAATATTACCTAGCTCGATAACCGTCTGATGGGTCTGCTTCCTCCTCGGCAAGTAGGTTCACCTTGTTAATCTAAACGATAGGCCAAATTCCCAGCAGGGCACATTAACGCCTTATAGGGCTAAAATTACATCGATATTTT